>CM077154.1:134183305-134292394 GCA_039583875.1 Platanthera guangdongensis | reverse complement strand
GGAGCTGTTCAGAAATGTCCACACCATGGTAGCACAACACCAACAAGTATCCACGTTTACAACGGGTTTGCAACGCTAACCATATTCTAGTAGAGTGGACTCCTGCGGGAGGTTCCCTAATGAAAAAAATATCCGGAAGATGCGTATACCAATTTTAAAAGATTGTAACGTCTAATAATTATCAAGCATATGAAGACCAATCAACAAGTTAATCCATGCGGGGGGTGCACCATGTAGATCAAATCACATCATTTAGCCGCCGAAATGGCATCACAATTTCAACTTGATTAACAAGAGGCTAGATTCATTATCTCATCCTGCGCCTAGTGCACCACTAACGGTGGAACAATTAAATCTATTAACGGAGGAAGCCAATTATATAGGAGGACAACAGAGGCAAATTCCACCGGGATTTGCTAATCATTATCACCCCGAGTGGCGACATCACCCTAATTTCTCTTGGAGAAATAATCAAGGAGTGAACCAATCGCCGGGATTTCATCAAAATCTGAATCCCACCCAAGGAATCTTCAAAACAATCCTAGGAAGTTAACTGATGAAGTTATTGTGGGGATGTTCCAAAAGAATGAGTCTAGGATTGGAGGGATTGAGTCATCTCTAAGATCTTTAGAGACCACCTTGGGGCAATTAGCAACCACGTTAAGCAAAAGGCCGATTGGATCATTACCTTCAGATACCATGCCTAACCCAACAAGAGAGGAACCTCCAAATCATTGTAATGCAATCGCTTAAGGAGTGGGGTGAAAATTCAAAGTGGAGATGAGTTGTTAGAAAAGGCTAGAGACGATGAGAGGAAGGAACAAGGAAATGAACCTATGGGGATGCAAGAAGAAGAGCCCGTAGGAGTTAAGGAACCGGAGATAGTTGAAGCCCAACCACTAAATAATAAAAAGAAAGAAATCATCTATCCTCCACCTCCCTTCCCATCTAGATTAGCGAAGACAAAGCTCGATAAGCAATTCCAAAAGTTTATGGAAATCTTTAAGAAACTAACTATAAATATTCCGTTTGCTGAGGCTCTTGAACAGATGCCTAGTTATGTCAAGTTTATGAAAGACATCTTATCCAAGAAGAGGAAATTCGTTGAGAGGGAGATAGTCGCCCTAACGGAAGAATGTAGTGCTATATTACAAAAGAAACTACCTCAAAAATTAAAAGATCCAGGTAGTTTTACAATACTATGTTTGATAGGAACGACATTTTCAGGGAGAGCATTGTGTGACTTAGGAGCTAGCATCAATCTGATGCCCTTATCTATTTACACAAAATTAGGCCTGGGAGAGATTACACCAACATCTCTTACTCTACAGTTGGCCGATAGGTCTTTAGCTTTTCCCAAGGGAATTGTTGAGGATGTATTGGTTAAGGTGGATAAATTCATCTTTCCAGCCGATTTTGTGGTGCTAGATATGGATGAGGATAAGGAAGTTCCCATTATTCTAGGAAGACCATTTTTAGCCACAGGACGCACCCTCATAGATGTACAAAAGGGAGAGCTAACAATGAGAGTCAACGAAGAGGAGGTAACCTTCAATATACTTAAGGCCATGAAATTCCCTGAAGATAGAGAGGAATGCTATGTAATTAAAGAGGTTGAGGTGCCCTCTAGGTTGACACACGAGGAAGAAGATTTTGACCATAGATTGTTAGACATCTTAGTTAACGACGAGGGTGAAGAAGATAAAGTAATGGAAGAAGTTGTTCACATACTCAATACATGTGAAGGGTTACCACCATATAAGAGTTTTGAAGTGATAACTAGGACAAGTGAACAAAGAATGATAAAACATTCTATCATTGAACCACCTAAGTTAGAATTAAAACCACTACCTGAACACCTTAAGTATGTATTTCTAGAGAAAGATAACACTCTTCCGGTCATAATCAATGCATCATTAAGAACGGAAGAAGAGTTAAAATTAATTGAGTTACTAAGGGAGTTTAAGGAAGCGATTGGTTGGACTCTTGCCGACATCAAGGGGATTAGCCCATCCATCTGTATGCACAAAATTCTATTGGAAGATGGGGAGAAGGGATCCATCGAACATCAACGAAGGCTTAGTCCTCCAATGAAGGAGGTGGTGATGAAGGAAATCATTAAGTGGCTGGACGCGGGCATTATATATCCTATTTCAGATAGCAAGTGGGTAAGCCCGGTGCATTGCGTACCAAAGAAGGGAGGATAACACTTATTAAGAATGAAATAATGAACTTATACCTACTAGGGCTGTCACGGGATGGAGGATATGTATTGATTATAGAAAATTGAACAAGGTGACTAGAAAAGATCATTTTCCGTTACCATTCCTTGACCAAGTCTTAGATAGATTGGCAGGTGGCCAGTATTTTTGCTTCTTGGACGGATATTCAGGATACAACCAGCTTATGGTTGCACCAGAAGATCAAGAGAAGACGACATTTACATGCCCCTTTGGTACATTTGCATTTAGGAGACTACCATTTGGATTATGCAACGCTCCCGCCACATTTCAGCGTTGTATTCTGGCAATACTATCCGACTTCATCGCTCGAGGCATTGATCCGACAGAGTATGGAATCGAGGTATTCATGGACGATTTTTCCATCTTTGGTAAATCGTTCGATGCATGTTTGGCATGTCTGGGGAGGGTATTGGCCCGCTGTGTTGAGACTAACTTAGTACTGAACTGGGAAAAGTGCCATTTTATGGTACGTGAGGGCATTGTATTAGGACATAAGGTATCGAGTCAAGGACTAGAAGTGGATCGAGCAAAGATTGAAGTGATAGAAAAACTTTCTCCGCCAACGAATGTCAAGGGCATTCGTAGTTTCCTCGGTCATGCCGGATTCTATAGGCGGTTCATTAGAGATTTTTCAAAAATCACAAAACTTTTATGCAATTTACTCGAGAAAGATACACCTTTTATTTTCAATAACGAGTGCTTAGAGGCATTTCAAATGTTAAAAGAAAAATTGATCTCGGCACCCATTGTCAAGGCACCTGATTTCTCACTACCCTTCGTTCTCATGTGCGATGCGAGCAACTATGCGGTGGGAGCCGTGTTGGGCAAATGCACGACAAGGTTTTCCACACCATTCATTATGCTAGTAAGACTCTTATTAATGCCCAGGTGAACTACACAACTACAGAAAAAGAACTCCTAGCGGTGGTTTTTGCATTCGACAAATTCCGCGCTTATCTGATTAGTTCTTCAGTCATAGTTTACACGGACCACGCGGCAATCCGATATCTAGTGGAGAAGAAGGGGGCTAAACCTAGGCTTATTAGATGGGTTCTACTCCTCCAAGAGTTTGATTTTGAGATCAAGGATCGTAAGGGGGCAGAAAACCCGATTGCCGACCACTTATCGAGATTAGAGAATGGGTGTGAGAAAGACGTACACGTTGAGATTAAGGAAAGTTTCCCAGATGAGAGTTTACTTGCAGTCACAGAAGGGAGTATCCCATGGTATGCTGATTTCGTTAACTATATAGTTAGCAAGGTTTTTCCACCGGATTTTAGCTACCAACAAAGGAAGCGATTCCTTCATCAGGTGAAGTTTTACCTATGGGATGACCCGTATCTATTTAAAATTTGTGCTGATCAAATTATTCGTAGGTGTGTGCCCGAGATGGAAGTTCATAGTATTCTAGAAAAGTGTCATGCATCACCCTATGGAGGACACCATAAGGGAGACCGGACAGCGAGGAAGGTTTTAGAGTCAGGATTCTATTGGCCCACCTTATTCAAGGATTCTCATCACTTTGTAGGACAGTGTGACCGTTGTCAACGGGTTGGAAATCTTCAGCGGGGAGCAAGCATGCCCATGAATGGAATCCTTGAAGTAGAAGTCTTTGATGTATGGGGGATTGATTTCATGGGCCCCTTTGTTAACTCCAATGGAAATTTATATATTTTGCTAGCAGTAGACTATGCGTCGAAGTGGATAGAGGCGATAGCTACGCAAAGGAATGATGCCAAGGTGGTGCTAAAATTTCTAAGGACTAACATTTTCACTAGATTTGGTACACCGAGGGCAATAATTAGTGATGGAGGGGCGCACTTTTGTAATTCACAATTTAAAACTTTACTAAAGAAATATGGTGTGACACATAAAGTAGCTCTTGCCTACCATCCGCAAACCAATGGCTTAGCCGAGGTGTCAAATCGTGAGATCAAGACCATCTTAGAGAAAACAGTGAATGCAACGCGCAAGGATTGGTCACAAAAGCTAGGTGATGCTTTGTGGGCCTATAGAACGGCTTTTAAAACTCCGATCGGATTAACACCCTATAAAATGATCTATGGGAAGGCGTGTCACCTACCGGTGGAGTTGGAACATAAGGCGTATTGGGCAATTAAGAAATTAAATTTTGACTTCCAAGAGGCGGGCAATAAAAGGCTATTGCAAATTAATGAATTGGAAGAAATTCGGTCCAACGCATACGAGAGCGCCAAACTCTATAAAGAGCGAACAAAAAAATGGCACGACGCAAGATTAACGGTGAAAGAGTTCAAGGCCGGGCAATTGGTATTGTTATTTAACTCAAGACTTAAATTATTCCCGGGAAAACTAAAATCGAGATGGTCGGGACCATTTATAGTGACGCAGGTGCACCCGTATGGGGTAGTCACGATTTGCAACGAGAAGGATGGCTCCGAATTCAAGGTAAATGGCCAAAGACTAAAGGAATATCATATAGATATTGATCGCCGGGAGTCGACGATCATGAAATTGCAATGACGAGCAACGAAGAGATACGTCCGGCCGAGACGTTTTAAAGGAGGCGCTTGGTGGGAGGCAACCCATCGTATCGTATAATATATATATATATAAATAATAATAATGATAATTATCTATATTCGTTTATTTTCATTAAGTAAAAAAAAAATAAAAAATGTTGTGTTGAAGGATCTGGAGGAATTTAGGACCATATGAACTTAGTTGACCTTGATCAATAATTTTTAGGAGTGAAAATGCTGGAGGAGCGAAAAAAATTAGACAAAGATCTGTAGGAATTTAGAGTAAAATAGATTCTGTAAAACAGAAGGCAGTTGTTACAACGCTACAAAAACATGCGTAGCGGAATTTTAATTTCTGACTGCTTCTTCATGGATGCCGCGGAAGACCTCCAGCCGCCGGTTCAACTGAACCGGCACGCGTGAATCGCCACACCGGCGGTTGGAGTTAAATTAAGTTAAGTTAATTTAGGTTTTAAAATATAAACGCAATTATTTAAATATTAAACCGGTTTTATGTTTAATCAAATTCCTTAATCCATTAATTATTGCAGTAATAAATATAAAATTTTTTTTATCTCCCCTCATTCCCACCGGGTTCTAGGGCACGATTGTGAGCGGGCGAGGGTGCGACATCGGCAAGGAGCAAGCGGCGGAAGCTCTGCCTGGCGGCGATTTCCACCCGGGCGGCGGCGACCTTATCTGGGCTGTTGCGATCAAGGAAGAATCGCCACGGGGTGAGTTCTGGGGGAGGATCTCCGAGGTTGTTGAAGGTAAATCCTTTAATCCCCAACACATTGTAGAATCCGACCCACATTTTAGTCTTCCCGATTTATGGTTAGGTTACCGACGAAGTGGGAGACAACCGGCGCACGGCTGTGACGTGATCGGGATTTTGGAAGCAAGCTACAGTACATAAGCGGAGTTCTGAACGAGTGCGGTGGACGGCGAGCACATTACCTCCATCTGAGTTCAACGAGAGCAGTGGCAGGGCTTCAAATCACATTCCCTAAAAGATTTGAGGTATAAACCCTAACCTTGCAACTCATGGATAAGAGTAATTAGTAGAAAATTTATATATTCTCCTATGTTGTGTGCGGTGTTTAGCTAGGACTATGTCTTCTAAACGAAGGTCTAATAAGAAAAAGGGGAAGGAAGTTGTTGGAGAGAAAGCAGTGAAGTTTTCAAGTGAGGCCGCGGAGTATTGGTTTCGCTCATTGAAAACGCTCCCTTTCATCTTTGAAAGAGGATTTAAAATAGAAAAGAGGGCTTGGAGTCTAACCTATGCTGAGCAGATCAAGGCACTCCAGTGGGAGGTCGTCTGTCATCCGAGGACTGAGGCTATACTCCCCATGGTCTACGAATTTTATGCAAATGCTAAAAGCATAGAGGGGCAAGTAGTGACTGTTAGAGGGAAGACGGTTGAGTTTTCTGCAGAAATGATTAGTGATCTGTTCAGTTTGGAGGATCATGGGTATGACGACTATGCTGAAATTCTTAATAAGGTATCTCTTCAGGAAATGACGGATACAGTGTGTTGCACACCGACACCAGAGTGGGCTAGTAAGACACATAGAGTATTGAAGACGTCTTGTCTAACTAGGGAAGCTAAGGTGTGGCTGTTGTTTATTAATGCTAGTATCATGCCCACTCGGCACCCGAACACTATTACATTGGATAAAGTGGCGTTGATCTACGGTATTATTAAGGGCCTATACTTTGATTTGGGAAAGATTATTTCATTGCAACTTCGGCAGAAAATTAGAGAGGAGAACCCTAAGCAGCTATGGTTTCCTACCCTCATAACTGAGCTATGTCTGCAAGCTGGTGTGGAAAAGGGTGTGGAGGACATGGTTACACCTGTGAAGAGACATATTACTGAAACGGTTGTAGAAGATAACATCAAGGTTGCTGCGGAAACACAGGAAAGGGGTCGCAGTTGGAAGAAAGGGGATGCAGCTCAGACTTCACAGGCACCAAGACTGAAACCAATGCGAATTGACATTCCAGTGGTCGACCATGGCACTGATCCCGACCTGTTGATGGAGCATATTGAGTACATCAAAGCCTATCAGAGATGTCACCATTTGTTTGCAAGGGAGCAATTTGAAGATATTCGTACCAACATCCGTAAAATCATGGAGAAAAGGAAGATTCCGGTGTCTGAGCCGAATTTTAGGATGATGGGGCAGTTCGACGATAAAGGCTTCCTCTTGACTTGTGACAAGACTAGAGTTGATCCAGCGACGAAAGCAAACGCGGACGATGATGATGAGGACGATGATGACGAGGACGATGATGATGACGAGGGAGATGCTGATGACGACGAAGATGACGATGAGGATGCCGCGGACGATGAGGAGTAGGACCTCCCCAGATTACATTTTGTCTTGCATAGTTTTGACTATATGATTGTTAACGGATATATCATCCATATTTTGTTCTTCACTATTCCTGGATGTTTATGAGTATGGACTATTGTCTGGGGATTTATATTTTGTGGTGTGACACCATGAACGCTCCATTTTGGTACATTGCAGTTTGTATTGTCATAATATGTTTATGTGCTAATTGCAACTTATATTTGACTTGATACGTTATCTTGCACATGATCTGTACTATTTTAATACATTATTACTGCTAATGATTGGGCATGGAGGGCGCAAACTGTCATCCATTTTGGGATAAATCATGATTGGAGGTCATATATGCATCCTTGAACTTTACTGTGTTATGGTAGCTAATTATTACTAAGCGGACTTCACATCTTCAATGCCATGCCACGTTTTTGATACATGCGTATGCTGGGCTGTTGTCCTGATTTATGCTGATATGCTGGTCAAAAATAGAGAGGTATTATGATATGCCATATGTGCCTAGTTGTTTTCGTCTTAATCGCATTTTTCTACTGCACTGTTTATTCCTCTCATACATGAACATACCTTTCGATTACACATGCAGTTTAGCTTATTACTTGGACAGTTACTTTGGGAAATTGTGTAGAATGAATTGTCTCCAGGTTTTGTACACATGTTAAGAGTGCAGATCATTAGGACACATGAAGTGACAATCTCTATGCACTTAGCTCCTGCTACGATCATTGGCCAAAGTCTCTTTGCGGGCACTCCTACTTCAGGGAAGTTTCTTTTTTTTTTATATATACAGTTCAATTCCGCTCTTTTATATGATTTTGTACGTCGTACTACAACTATTTTGCAATATCATAGTCCAACGATAGTTTTGCTAGGGACTAGCAAATCATTTAAGTGTGGAGGTGGGGGTATTACAACCCTACCATTTGGATGAATCGTTAAACCATGTTTTGAATGTTCTCAGTCTTGTTTCATTTAATCAATAGACTATTCTAGATATATTCAATGATAATTGATTGGTATGGCTGAACAGTCCAAAGAGTTCAATTACTGAATTTGAACTTAGTTAGATTTTTTATGATAACGCTCACTTAAGCATTTTTGTTTTTATAGACAAAATTTTGTTTACTTCCATGACAATCTTTTGATATTGACCTCTACAAATAACGGGAGGGACGAGCAAGAACTAAGTCAACGATGTAAGCTAAGACATGTGCTGAAGTAGTTATTCCATTTTGATCTTCACTAGAATAATTGAGCTTGAATTTTTTTTTCATACATATGATTTCATGCCTAAATTCCCTATATTTCGACTAGTTGTATCTTAGTAAGTTAGCCATTTATGGGTGTTTAGTTTGTATAAACAAATGATTGAACTTTATAGTGATACGCGGCCTAAGTATATGCCCACATACTCGGAATGATCCCAATTATGATGATAAAAAAAATATAGAGAAATTTATGTCATAGTGATATGCGGCCTAGGTATGTGAAAACGTACTTGGAATGATCCCAACTATGAGTAAAAAAAAAAGAGAGAACAATGCGGTTGAGCATCATAGTGATATGTGGCCCGGGTATGTGCACTTATACTTGGAATGATCCCTACTATAAAAAAATATGTTAAAGAATAAATATTGTTAGACCCCATAATACGGTGAAGTACTAAGACTACTAACTAGGGAATGTCATTTCATTATCAAGGTTATCCATAAATTTTTAACCAAGCCAAGTTTATCCTATTTTCAATTGAACTACTAACTCATGTGTATGCTAAATCGAAGCTTAGCCTATTCTTATCCTTTCCACTAAATGCTGAGGTTCAATGAGAAAAATTGCATGGGAGTAAATTACTTTTAAGAAAAGCACGCACCGCACTAAGTTACTTATTTGAGCATTATCTTCTATCTAACTAATGAATTTGTGAATTTTGAGCTCTTGTTGATTTCTAAGCCTATCAGTTAAGTAAAGTGAATTTCTGGAGTAAGCTTTGATTAAGTTATTTTACAAGAAGGATCATTTGAATTTGCATCTTGATAGTATATCTTCATCCAATCCATTGATTTGAATTATCTTTGCTAGGGACTAGCAAAAGTTCAAGTGTGGAGGTGTGATAACTTCTCAATTGAAGTTATCTAGTCCCCTAGTTTTACATAATCGTTGTGATAAATGAGAAGAAATGACTTAAATTAGTATAAATGTCCATAAATTAATAGTCATGTTATTCACGCTTAATTAACATATTTTGATTATGTTTTTCTTATTAGAAATGACGTAAAAATCGAACCGGCAAAGTAAGTGCAGGAATTGTATTTTGGCTGTGCAGTTGTTACAGAAAACCTGAAGCAGTTGTTGTAACAAGTCTGGGCGTTTTTAAAATTCGAATTTCGAATTTTGCGCCAAAACTAAATATGAAAGAAGGCATCTATTGGAAAGTGGCTGCTCGTTTTTAAGGGGGGATTTTCATTCCTAAAGGAGCACGGAAATTAGGGAGAAAAAAGAGACATTGGAGGCCATCATCTTGGAGAAGAAGAAGAAGAGAAGAACGGCTAGGGTTTGGACGCACCGGCAAGAAGGAAGAAGGGTCTAAGCGAGATCTACACGCATATTCCTGCAGCATTAAAACTCATTAAACATGTTTAGTAAGACTTTCTTTGTTGTGTGGTTTCATTCCTCTAGCATGAACTAATTTCATAAGTCTTGTATGTGAGAGTAACTTGTGTTGTTGTTATGTTTTGATGTTAACCTTCCCTCTATGAATGGTTGAAAACTATTTTCTTGGATCTATATTTATTTCATGGAATGTTTGGATAAGTGTTCTTCTTCTAGATTGCGTAACAAGATTCGAGAGAGGAGTTACGTTGTTTAGGGTTGAATCCTCTCTTTTGTGCGGCGAGATTCGAGAGATGAGTCGTACAAATCTTTAACCAAAATTCCACTATCATACTTCGTCGCGAGATTCGAGAGAGGAGTGACGAAAGTGCAATATAGATTATGAGATAGCGTTGGAAAGAAAGAGATTTCATTTCTCGCTAGCGAACTTTGAGTTGTGTGTGTATGTTATTCTCATTTCATCTAAGTTAGAGATAACTAGAGAAATTAGGGTAAATGGATTTCGGAGATCGAGAGATAAAGAAATCTACTTTCAACTCGTCGCAGGATAGTAATTAAGCATTCATGAGGGTTTATTCTTAGAACTCATCACAACAAACAAGTGAAATCACATATGAGACTATTTCTCCAATTTGATAAAAGTCTCTTAATTAAGTGTTATTTAGTTTTAATTTTATTATCTTTAATTTTTCTTAATCTAAATTCACCTTTGATCATCTCACTTGGATTCACGGAACGGGTAAGGCTAGTAATTACGAGCACTAACGTTGCACTTCCTCTAGGAACGATAACTCAACTCATCATTTTATTACTTGATTCGACACGTGCACTTGCGTGATTACGTAGATCCATTTTGGCCGTATCATGGCCTTCCTAGCCGTTGGGTGTTGACAGCGTGACCGCTGCAGATCCTCGTCTTCTGTCCACTGTGGTTTCCTCTCTTGTCAGTCGCGGTCCCTTATTGTTCTTCTCTTCTTGTTCGCGCTGTCTCCGCGGTTTGCTGTTCGCGCGACTTTTCTCTACCCGCGCGGCTTTTATTCTATGGCTCTTTTTGGTATCTCTACCACCACCACTACTCTCGTGGCCAATCTGCCTCCTCCTCCTCCTACTCCTTCCGGGAATCTTGGCACCGTCTCCAAACTCATCGATTCTAACTACTCGGATTGGAGTGTCTCCTTCACCTTCCTTCTTCGCTCCCAACGCAAACTCCACCATCTCACTGATGACCCTCCTCCTCCCACTTCCGCTGAGTTTGACGACTGGGACGCTAGCGACGCACTTGTGCGCACTTGGATAGCTAACAGCCTTTCGGATGAATGTCTTCCCGTCATCCGTCATGATGAGACGGTCAAGAAGGCGTGGCTTCATCTTGCTGCTCTGTACTCGAAGGGGGCTCAGACGTCCCCCATCTATACTTTGTATGCATACCTTTTTGCTCATCCTTCCATGTCTCCTACTGCTGCTTATCAACAGATTCGGGCTCTATGAGCAAAGATTCGTCAGCATCGCCCCTTCTCTACGGATTTGGCCGAAGAGCACAAGCACTTCCAAGAACTTCTTGTTGTGTGCTATCTTTTGCGACTTCCTGAGTCCTATGACATGATCCGCCAGCAAATCTTGGGCGAGGTGGACTCTCCCACCTTGGATACTACTGCTGCATGTATTGCCGCAGTCACCTTTATACTTCAGCGTCCTCTTCTGTCCTCTCCTTCTCCTCCAGATAACTATGCTCACAAGACTCAATGGAGTGGCTCTGGTAGCCGCAACCACCATTCCGGTGGGCGTGGCACTTCCCGCTTCCTCTGCTCTCATTGTGGTCGCACCGGGCATCTCGTGGATCGTTGTTGGATGAAACATCCACATCTTCGCCCCTTTGGTGACTCTTCCACCTCCTCCTCAAAGTCGTCTGCCTCGGGGGTTACGTCATCAGGTAGTGCCCACGTGGTCACTCAAGTTAAATGGCTAATCGACTCGGGTGACTAATCACATGACGGACAATTCTCAGTGCTTTTCTCTACTAGAAACACATGATCGGTTGACCCTGGTCCTTGTTGCAGACGACTCTCCCTCCCCGGTCCATGGGACGGGAGTGGTTCATGTCACTCTGTCTCTTCGCTTGACGGACACTCTCTATGTGCCCAAATTTCCATGCAATTTATTGTCTGTTATCGCTTTATGCAAGCAGCTTCAGTGCTCCGTCACATTCACTTCAAGTTCTTATTCTTTTCAGGATCCGAGCTCCCAACGGACGATTGCTACTGGGACTGAGAGCGGCGGCATATACTTCTTCGACAACGTTTCCGCTCTGTCCGCCTTCTCCTCTTCCTCTACAGATCTTCTACAATGGTATCTCCGCTTTGATCATCCTCCTCCACGACTTCTTCGTCAACTTCTGCCCCACCTCCCTCCGCACAGTTCTCCTCTCAATTGTGATGTCTGTCAGCTTGGCAAGCATCACCGTTCCTCCTTACCGTCGAAGCAAGGTCGTGGCTCTACATATCCGTTTGATCTCATTCACTCCGATATCTGGGGTCCTGCTCCTACCCTCACCATTGGTCGGTGTATTTCGTATTTTTTTACCTTCATTGATGACTTTTCTAAATGTAATTGGGTGTATCTCGTACGAGATCGCTCTGAATTATTCGATGTATGGACATCTCTTTATCATTTAATTCAAAATCAGTTTGGAGTTTTAATTAAAATCTTACTCTTTGATAATGTTAGGGAGTATATTTGTCAAACTTTTTCATCCTTATGTATACAACATGAGATTGTTCATCAAACTAGTTGTGTCTATTCCTCACAACAAAATGGATTGGCGAAATGCAAAAACTGTCACCTCATTGATGTCGCCCGCACTCTGCTGACGCAGATGCATGTCCGTCGCTCCTATTGGGGCTATGCGGTTCTTATTTCATGCTATCTCATCCATCGCATTCCCTCCACGGTTCCCCACGGTCAAACCCCATTCTCCATTCTCTATCCGGGCAAGGATCCTTTTCCTCTAGCTCTACGTATCTTTGGGTGCACAACTTTTGTGCACGCTCCCTCTGTCACTCGTGATAAACTCTCCCCTTGCTCCATTCTACGCAAACAGTTCGTCTCTGCCGACGTTACCTTCTTCGAGAATGCTCCCTATTTCTCTGACAACTCATCTCCTCTTCCTGTGGCTTCTGATTCTCCTACTGTTCCCTCCAACCCATCTACACCTACCGAGGTTTTTCCACCTCCACCGTCTCTGTCGTCTCCTCCTCTCTCTTCACCTCCGCTATATCCCTCTTCTCTGTCGTCGTCGCTCTCTACTCCCAGGCTAGCTCTCTCCACCACGGATGCTCCGGATGCTGAGGAACCCGCTGACCTGGATCTTCCCATTGCTCTTCGCAAAGGGGTTCGGGCATGTACCCAGCACCCGCTTGCTGCTGTTGTTTTCTATGATCGTCTTACCCCTTCTCGCAGAGCTTTTGCACTGGCTATCTCGGGCACTGCCACCCCCCCCCCCCCCGTTCCTACCAGGAGTCCCTTACCGTTCCTCATTGGAAAGCTGCCTGGATGAGGAGATTGCAACTCTCACTGAACAGGGTACATGGACCCTTTGTCCTCCTCCCTTCGGCACAGATGTCGTTAGTTGTTGCTGGGTCTTTGTCGTGAAGTTCGGACCTGGTGGCAGTGTAGATCGTGACAAGGCCCGTCTTGTTGCCAAAGGCTTTACCCAGACTTATGGAGTTGACTATTTTGACACCTTCTCTCCAGTTGCTCGTCTCTGCACTATCAGGGTCCTGCTCTCTGTAGCTGTCAACAGGGATTGGCTCATTTCTCAACTGGATGTTAAGAATGTCATTCTATATGGGGATCTTCAGGAGGAAGTCTACATGGAGCACCCTCTAGGGTATGTTGCTCTGGGGGAGACACAGGTATGTCGGCTAAAGAAGGCTATCTATGGCCTAAAGCAAAGCCCTCGAGCATGGTTTGACAAGTTCAGCGGGATTGTGGCGGCCGTGGGTTTTACGAGAAGTTCTGCCGATCACTCTTTATTTATTCGCAAAACCTCCCTGGGTCTAGTGGTGCTTGCGGTATATGTGGATGATATTCTTCTCACTGGAGATGACCAGACTGGGATAACTTTGACAAAGAAGCATCTTCGCCAACACCTGGTCACAAAGGATATGAGCTCTCCAAAATACTTTCTGGGGATAGAAATCTCTCGGAAGCCCAATTCTCTTGTCCTCTCCCAACACAAGTATGCTCTTGATTTCCTAAAAGAGGCAGGATTGATTGAGGCTAAACTTGTCTGATGCCTCATGGCGACTGGAGAAGTTAAAACATGGACGAATGACTCTCCTCTTCTTTCAGATGTTACGAGGTACAGACGTCTGGTTGGTAAACTTATATATCTCACGGTGACTAGACCCGACATCGTCTATGATGTAGGCAAGGTTAGTCAATTCATGCAAGCTCCTAGGGAGTGTCATCTACAGTCTGCCCTGAGAATATTGGAGTATGTTAAATTAGGGCCTGAGAAAGGACTACTCTTTTAGAAGAATGGTCATTTGAGGGTTGAACCGTACTCAGATTCGAGATATGTTGATGACAAAGGAGACCGCTAGTCAACATTGGGCTTTTGCACCTTTGTGTGGGGAAATCTTGTGAGTTGGAAGAGCAAAAAACAGTCTGTCGTCTTCAGGTCCAGCGCAAAAGCAAAATATCGAAGTATGGCGTCGACCACATGTGAATTGAAGTGGTTACGGGCTCTCATGCTTGACTTAGGAGAGGTCTACAACCATCTTCTACCTATGTTTTGTGATAACAATGCCGCTATATATATCTCCAAAAATCTAGTCTTTCATGAGAGAACAAAGCACATTGAAGTCGACTGACACTTTATTCGGGAAAAAATTTTGAAGGAACAAATTTGTACTCTGTTCGTCACCTCCGATAAAGCGTTGGCTGATATTTTCACCAAGCCGGTGTCCTCCTCCTTTCTTCACATTTGCGACAAGTTGTGCATGATCGATATATATGCTCCAGCATGAGGGGGAGTGTTGTTGTATGGAGATCGGACGGTTTGGCGGTCTGACTTTGGCGGATTAGAGACTGTGTGGTCTGTCGGTTTCTCTCCAGCGGTTTGGTGGTCGGACTGTTGTTGTTGGTGTCCGGGCGATTTGACGGTTTGTCTCAGGCGACTTGGAGACCGGGCGTTCTGGCGGTCTCCCATGGCATCTTGTTCTCTCCTTCTGGTGGTTGTCGGGCGGTTAGCCTATTCGTCTAACCGCGCGGCCTGTTCGGCATGTTTTTATGTTAAACCACTTACATCTTTAATTATTAAGTCTCACATTGCTTAATTATAATCTCTCTCATCATCTCTATTTTATAAAAGTGAGGTTATACCTTTGTAATACATACTTTTTTGGATAATAAAAATTTCTGTTATTCCAATTTCTGATTTCTTCTTGTCTGTTCGCACAAAAAAAAATATACGTTCTCAATTTTTTCACATAAAATCATTTTGTAAAGTTCTTAAATTAATTAACATCAGAGAAACTTTAATTCACTTAGTTTTTGTTCGTTTCAACGATATTGATATTAAAGTATTAGATTTAAGAAAATGAAAGCCATTTCCGCTGTGCATCTCAACAATTATAAATTGAAATTGATTTTCTGGTGAAAAACCGTAGATACTCACACAAAACTAAAAACTTATTGAAATTGCCAATATCGGCTTTTCAAAAGAAAATTAATTTTTTCTACACGAATGCGATTATTTTCGCTCAGACATGATTTTTTAGCTCGAACACGACTTTTTTGCACAGACGAGATTTTCTGGCCAGGACGCTATTTTTTCGCCAGGTTGCTATTTTTTCGTCCGGACGCGTCTTTATTCACCCAGACGCGCTTTTTTCGCACGGACGCATTTTTTCTCCCGGACGCGATTTTTTCGCCTTGGCGCGATTTTTTCGACCAGACGCGATTTTTTTGCTCGTGAGAGTTTGCTTCGCTCGGACGCGTTTTTTTCGCCCGGACGCGATTTTTTTTCCCAGACACAATTTTTTCGCCCGGACGCAATTTTTTCGCCCAACCGCGATTTTTTCGCCCTACCGCGCTTTTTTCGCCCAAGCGCGATTTTTTTGCACGGACGCGATTTTTTTCTCCCCGAAGTGTTTTTTCGCCCATGGGCGTTTTTTTCGCCCGAAAGAGATTTTTTCGCCCGGGCACGATTTTTTCGCCCGAAAGAGATTTTTTCGCACGGGCGCGTTTTTACGCACGAAAGAGATTTTTTTGCCCGGGCATGATTCCGGACAAAAAAATCGTGTACGGACGAAAATATCGCATCCGGGCGAAATTATCGCGTCCGGACGAAAAACTCGCGTCCGGGCGAAAAAATCGCGTCCGAGCGAAAAACTCGCGTCTGGGCGAAAAAATCGCGCCCGGGCGAAGTAAGCGCCCACGGGCTAAAAAATGCGTCGGGGCGAAAAAATCACGTACGGGCGAAAAAATCGCATCCAGGCGAAAAAGTTACGTGCAGGCTAAAAAATCGAATCCGAGCGAACAAAGTCGTGTCCGGGATAGAAAGTCGCTTTCGGGCGAAAAAGTAGCGTCCGAGTGAAAAATTGAGTCCGGGTGAAAAAATCTTGTCCGTGCGAAAAAATTACGTTTCGGCAAAAAAAACTCATTCGGACGAAAGATTTCGCATTCGGGCAGAAAAATTTTAGTCCGAGCCAAAACATCGCGTCATGACGAAAAAATTGAGTCCGGACGATAAAATTAATGACGAGCGGAAAATCCGTGTACGTTATTTCTAATTAAGAGCATTGACCAATATCAATTCCTATGATTCAAAATCACTCTGCAAACGAACAATAAAAATTGATTAATGTCAATTTTTATGACAGAAATTTATCATGCGGCCTAACAAAAGAATTGTATTTAAACTCAATTTAATTTACCATATGTACTGATATTGATACTGATTAACAAAAATCAGATATTATTAAATTTTTTAATTGAATTAATTTCAAAATAGCCCCATTTTTTCTGATTAATGGTGCCGTTTAAGTATCAATTTAAACCATTTCTGTTAATAAGTATAGCAGCATATAATTCACAGTTAATTATAAAAATGATTAGAATTTAGGACTTAATTCAATTAATTTAATAAATTAAAAGCTAATTTACAGACTGATTTTCTAATTTTGCCTAAACCAAACAACTCTGGCACTCAATTGAGTGAAGAAACAGAAAGAATAAACAGATTATGAACATATGAAGTTGAATGTAATAATAACAATAATAATATCAATTCCTTCAGTAGACATTAGAATTTGACTATGGTTTTTCACTGCCTCTGCTAATCCCATGTTCGAATCTGTATCGACCGTAACCTCGCCCGCAGAAAAAGCTCCCATCTCGCTCCAATTCCGGACGATTATTTTGTTTCCGTGCCACCGCGAAGAAATCAAAATTTCACCTGCCACCAAAAACCATAAAAGTGAGAAATTTAAAAAAGAATGTACAGAATGAATGCAACATGTAATTATGCTGACTCTATAGAAGAAGAAAAAAAGGAAATTGTGTACAGAATGGATGCATGCTCATCACCTATTTTGGCTACATGGAACACTTTGCAGCTAAATCACTGAGCTTCATGAAACTCTGAGCAAGAAAAAGAGAGATCTTGTCTTCATTCACTACTCTTTGCACCTACAGTGATCAAATTCTTCGCCTAATTTTACGTATAATCGAGCTGTCCGTGCGATTTTGCCCGTGGTCTGGGCTGCCCGTGCGGCCGCGGGGTATTGTACGGCGCCGACTCGAGAGCCCCTTCATTGACACAGAGCAACAAGAGAATCTCAATGTAACAAAAATTTGCTCATGAAGACAAAACAAATTACTAGAACTGAGCACACCTTTCAGAAAAAACCAAGCTCTGCATATCCATGTGAGTATGGGAGAAGCTCCTCTATTTCCACCCTAGAGCTGGGGAAACTCATGTTCTTGATCCTGCTGTGGTTGATGGATTCGACTTCGACGACGAACAGGCTGTACACCGGCCGGTGGTCGGAGAACCGCGACTCTCCTCGGACGTAAGAAAGTTGGTTCAGGCCGACACCGTGCCACAATATCCGATCACACCTTTGGATCCGAAGAGCAACTGTGTCAGCGGAGCGATCCGTTTGATATCATAGAACGAAAAATGGGGAGTTTTACCATGCCGGAGTGCGCCGCTTCTCCTTCGAATGCAACTCGTCTCCGGCATATCGGTCGGAGTTGTTCGAATATTTGTAGGTGGGGGGAAAGTAAATCCTTCCTTCGCTCCATCCCTCGAAGACTCGGCCGCATCTCTGCTCGATTCGAAGCTGATCGCACGTAAAGTATACCGGTTAAATGAGAACCATAGCTTCCTTTGTTCATTTGGTGGCTAATCATGCAGAATCCTTTAGGTAGTATGAAAGAAAGGCTGGGTATCTTCTATAAACTAATGTCTATGTACATTAGAATTTTTTTAACTTACCCTATAAGTTAGCATAATTAATTACAGATTGCGCCCCTCTTTTGAAATTACAAAGACCTCCCCAAAAAAACTCCCTTGGGTGGGTGTGGGTAATTTTTGTGCATGAATGTTATGAAATGAGAACTCCAGGGAGGTTAATGTTATGAAATTTATGCTTTAGGGGTGATTTTTGTAATTCCAAAAGTAAGAGGGGCTTGCAATCTGTAATTTAGCAAATTTGATGGTGTGTGTGTGTGTGTGTGTGTGGGGGGGGGGGGGGGGGGGGGCTCCTACTAAATGGCCCTATATGGAAATAATAACAATCAAGCATGGTATCAAAACAAATCTAAACTTTTTATTTCTAGATAGCAAAGAGGGAATAAGAATAAGAAGGATGGCCTAATATTTGTACAATAGAATCTTCCAATTTTAATAAGAAGAAAATCTACCTGATCCTTTTCAAGCAATGCTTTCCAATTGTGCATCTCCACAAGCGCCTTCGCCGTGCGATAAGAGAGGGCAATCCGGTAATTCAAATCGCCGAGCCATATTATTCGACTTGGGAAACATAGAGAGCAAAACAAAGTTGAGATTTTTGAGAGAGATCTTGTGATTTCTTCTAGAAAGTAGCTAGGTTTTCAATGCTTAGAGAAAAATAAACAAGGGCTCGCTCACTCACTCGTGCTCAAGGATCGTTTCGGGGGATTTCTCGTCGCCGATTCTATTGACCCGCGGAAATCTAGTCTTCCTCATGATCTCCATTACGTCGGAATTCCTCCGCAGTTCATCGCCGTCCTTTTGGCCCGACGTCAAGTGGCTGCAGACGAAGCAGAGGCTCGTCTGGTGCAAAGACATGCTGATCGCGATCGAACCCTGGTGTACACGAGTTTAGGGTTTATATATATAATTTAGAAAATATTGAATTGTGCTCATGAAGCTAAATAAAAGTTCAAAACTAGGTAGAAATCTTATGCATAGTGAAGAAGGAATAAAAAGGGAGAAAAAATGGCACCTTGTTTCCAAGATATCCCATCAATCCTCTACCAACACAGGAGACTTTGATGTTCTTCACATCATCTCTTATTTCACTCCTAACCCAAACCATGAGAAGAATCCCAACCATCTGCTTGCTCGCAACCAAACAATACCTAAATAGTTCATATATTAGCATATACAGCTCTAGTTCTGTAGAACTCACAAGATATTGAGGTAAAAAAGGGGAATTTTATGAGGGAGATAGTTCACCGAGAATATCCGGTGGATGCGTCTCTGTCCTCCATCGACGAGGAAGCGCCGTAACCGTAGCACATTGGAGAGAAGTAAGCGGTGGTCGGCGAATCTCCCACGACGACATTCTCGTCATCAGAAGAGCCGCCCCACCTAAAATTGTGATCGAAATCGCTCGGTCTTCTCCCCAGCATAACGCGCTCGCACACGCTGTATCGACGCTCCAGCCTCGGCTGGGCGGAGAGCATGTCGCCGTCCATTCTCAGGCTACGGCTCCGGGACTGAAATGAGCGGCGGTGGAAGAAGGAGGAATTCCGCTGGTGGGATGAGGAGGAACCCTCGAAGTCATCGTCAAGTTCCACGACCGGATCCGGGACCGGAGAAGGCGTTTGAAAGCTGCTGCCGCAGCTTGTTCCCGGAAGATTATTCAGAGTTTTTCTGATCAGAGCCACCCATTTCTTCGCCGGGCCGTTGTCTTCGGCGCCAAGAACATTTCCGGCGTTGAGTGGAACTATTTCCTGAAACCTGTGGTCATCAAAATGATCTTTTTACTGCTAGAATTTCGCCAAAATACTATCTTTCCAATGAACATACTTAGAAGGCGAGCGATTTACCCCAGTACATAGATATCTGCGGGAGGAGAGGCGTGGAGCCAATCCTCAAGTTTCAAAAAACTTGTCGGCGATTTCCCGCCAACATTCCATGTTGCAGCAAAGATTCTGCTCATCAAAGGAAAAAAATTTGGTGTAGGCTTATGTTGAACAATGGCTGAAATCTAAAAATGATTTTGAAGGAAACATACACTTGCCATTTTAAAGAGCATTATTTGAAGAAATTGAACATTGTATCTATGTATTTAGAACCTGTATTGTTGAGTTTCGGTGACTTCGGATGCATCGCAATCGATCTTCCCTCGCTGAAATCGATCAGGATTCATCTTGGGCACTCTCTCTAGCAACAGAGATCGAATAAACAATCAAAACTGGGGTGGTATTGAAGAATTAGGCAAAAAAATGACTCTATTTTTTAACTTATGCATCCGATCCAGAGTCGGCAGGTTTTTATTGGCTCCATTTGTCACCGGAGCAGTGGAAGATGGGAGCATTCCAACCGCTGCTTGAGGCTCCGGTGAGAAAGGAGAACATCTGCCGGGGCTCCATTGCACACCGGAAAAGAGTGTGGCTCCATTTCTCACCGGAGCAGTGGAAGATGGGAGCATTTCAACTAGTGCTTGAGGCTCGAGTGAGAAAAGAGAACGCCTACCTGGGCTCCATTGCCTACTGAGGCTCCATTTGTCACCGGATCAGTGGAAGATGGGAGCATTCCAACCAGTGCTTGAGGCTCCAGTGAGAAATTAAAGTGCGTTCATTTGCCACTAGAATAAAGCCGCACAGTACCACAAACAGAGCCCTAGACTCTAACGGTCCGAAAATTTTAAAAGAAGGTCACGTATTAAAGGTCAAAATCCCTACATTTGATTGGCGTGTTGAGAGTATAGTTGCGTATCAAAAAATCTGGTGTACCAGGATTCATTTAATATAGAGCATAGCCCTCTTCCCTCTACCTACTATCAACTGCTTAGATTTTAAAAAAAAATATGTGTTACCTGTTTTACTCTTCTTGACAGTTGCTGAGACCCTCTCTGTGAAGCTGCTGCTGCTACTCCATTCTTCACCACCTCCTGAAGAGAAAACATAGCTAAATAAAAAGAAAATTAAAACATGTTGATTTTTTTTCAACAGCAGATGGAGAACACAGAAATATAATGAGAAACAGGGGAGAAATGAGCAAACTTTCTCAATACCTTCCCAAATCACCTGCAGTTATTGACTCAAAACCCCCAATTCGAATTTTTTGTGTTTTTTTACAGGAGGAGGAGAAACCTACCTCTCCTGACGACATCGTCGGCATGGAAGTCCTGAGATTTACCCTTGAGATTGAACAATTTCCGAAGAAGAGATTTTGACCACGAGAGCTTCTCCACATTGACGAAAAGAAGAGTCAACAAGTCAGAAACTTGGGAAGCAAACACGCAGCAATATTTGGGGCAAACATATGCAAAGTGAAATCCATCAAAACCTTGCTTTTCTTTGAATTCTCATCTCTCATTGTCTCGGCCCTCTCGGGGGAAAAGCTCTCAACTCCTTCGAGCTACTTTGAATGCAGCGAAAGGGGCGTTTCTCATTGTAATAGGAGGGTCGCAGACTGGGAGAAGGGGGGGTCTCTGCAAGAGGATCGCTTCCTGGTGTTCTTTAATAAAGAGGAAATGGCTTTAGGGATCGAAACAGGCTAAGTTGGGGCAATTCCGAAGGGAGATTTGCTCATGGAATCGTGGGAAATGGATCTTTTTGGAGAGTTGGGCAGTGGGAAGGAGAAGGAAGACGGGGAAATAGTTATGAAGTAGGAAGAGGGAGAACTTTCTCCTTCAAAAATCGCAATCTTCAGAAGCAAATGAGAATCACCGAATTTGAAGAGAATAAAGTGTTGCCTTTAGGCATGGACAGCAACCTGCCTCTCTCTGCCTCTCTCTCTCTCACTTCCAGTGGCGGGGACTTTTGACTCCAAACCCAAGGCCGGAGGGAAACAGGGCAAGGGATAAAAAATTCTTTTGAGAATTAACATATTGGTTTAAATTATACAACTTGGAATAGGGAAGAAGAAAGAGCTGCCCGCTTTGCTGCCCGTTTACACGCTGCAGCCCGCGGTCAGGTGTCTGTGCCGAGCCGCTCTCTCCTGCTTTGTTCGTCCTCTCGTGGGAGAAAAAAAAATAAAGAAGAGGAAGTTAAAGGAGAGGGAGTACTTGCATCTGTTGAGGCTTCTCTCACTTTCTCTCAAATGAAATCAATCTTAATTTCTTTTGATTTAAAGCTTTATTTGGCGGGGCGGTGGAGGGAGCAGAAGGCGGGAGGAAATGCGAGGATCGAATTGGAGGCTTGAAGGCGGGGATGGAAACGCACGAAAAGGGCGGCTTTTTCTCCTTGCTGCAGGACCAAACACGTGAAACGCCGACGTACAGTGGCGGAACTAGAATTTTGACATCGCCCGGGCACAATAATTTTCAACATACATATCTCTCCCTAATCATAAACTAAAAAACAGTCTTCCTCAGACTGTTTAGGGTGAGAGTGCAGGTCAGATGCACCGAGTTACTTTCTAACACCGCATTTGTTTGGTCAAAAAATTTGAGAACTATCATCAGCAATTATGGCAAATGAATCAAGCTATGCCAGATGAATGAAAAAATAATTCCTAAAGAAATCAAAACTATGTCTAGATCGTTAACTAGGACAAAATCGAAATCAAACCTGCTTGAAAGAAACGGCTTCTCCCCTGTTCGGCTATTCAGGAAGCACCAGCTTCTCCGGCATGGCGATCCACCACTCACACGGTGTTCCAGTCCCACTGGCACTCCCATCTTACTGACTATTGAGTTGCTTCTGCAAGTAAAACTAGCTCATCAAATATATAATAGATTCATATAACCTAAAGCAAATTCAGATATACATTCATTCATTCAATCTACTTGTGGATCTAAAACAGATTCGTATAACCAAAAAATAAATTCAGATCTACATCCAAGACCTCTTTGGCTGCGAGCAATTATTGGACTTCCGGGAGAATAGCAAGAGTCAAAATGAATGATGCAGTGATTCAAAGATCCTTAAACAGAGAAAGGGTGAAAGCCATGAAAGGGAGAACCTCCTACCGGACTGGGGCAGAGACGCAGGCACTCGGAAGGCCGACGAACGCTTCCAGACGCCAGATATCGCTGCCGGAGGAATCACGCCGGAGTTTTGGATGAAGGCTCGCTCTGTCGCTCGCGGCGACTTCGTGGAAAGAAGCGAAAAATGACTAATCTGGTAGGATTTCGCGAAAAATAGGGTCGGGCACATGTCTGACCGTGTCTGAACGTGGGTCCGCCCCTACCGACGGAGGCTCATTTGTTTTGACGCCTTTGCGGCGGCATTTGCTCCAAACACCACCTGAAAATGTTGAAATTGTTGAAGTGAAAGTGACAGCCTGGGCGGGCTGTTCGGGCGGTATGTTTTGGCGGTCTCGGTGGTCAGACCATGCGGTCTGAGCGGATAGAGCTGGCGACTAGCTAGGTCGGCCAGTGTTTTGCGGCTTGTTCCCCAGGTTGTCTTCAGGCGGATAGGATGGTTATCCGCTCAGTTGTCGGTTTGTGTACCTGGCTCTGGAGTTCGCCGGTTTTGTGCAGACTATTTTTTGTATCTGTTGGTGTTGTGCATGCACCAGGGATGTCTGGTGGTGTGGACTTGGTTTGGATTTGGACCAAGTCTAGGTAGGCTAGTCCAGGAGGTCGCGCGGCCTGCGCAGGCTGTTTTCTCTGTCCGCCTAGCTCGGCACCAGTCTGTCTTGTGCGACTTGGCTGCGAGCTCGTTTTTTATGGTCTGGAGCTTTGTCCGCAAGTGGACAGACCGGGGTGGTACTCGCTGAGTCCGCCTGTTTGGTGATCTAGTCTTGCTGGGCTTGGCAGACTCACTGAGTCCGCCTGTTTGGTGATCTAGTCTTGCTGGGCTTGGCAGACTCACTCTTGGCTAAGTCACAGCGGTCTGCTGTGTATCCGCAGCCTTTACGGATACACTTGTTTTTTTGCACTAGATAGGGCGGTGATCACACTCTTCTCTGTGCCTATAAATAGGACTTTCATGTCATATCAGTTGGTACCGAGTGAACAGTAAGTGAACTCACAGAAAGTTGTTGTCGTTAGGGTTTTCTATCCGCTCGGTTTGAAGAGTTTTGCCGGTTTGTGATGTGCGGGTTGTGCAGACAATACTGAAAAGCCAGAGACTTGGTTCTGACTGCGGTCAGGGGCAGTACGGACTCTGCGGGTAGCAAGAAGCGGGTAGCAGCAGGTCGCGGCTTACGACTAGGCGGTTTCTCTTCTACAACTTGTTTCCCAGTTCAATAAGTTGTCCGCCTCTGGGCGGCTTGTTCAGTTCGGTGGCAGCAGTCCGCGTGTTCTAGCGGCTAGGCGACCTCGTGATCAGGCAGCTTGTAGTTCAGCGGATAGGTTTCTTTCTTCAGCACTGGAATAACGGGCAGTCTGCGCGGCTTGTTGCGGTCTTGCGACCAGGCAGCTTTAGCGGACTCCTTAGGGGTTTGCAACAGAACCGGCGGTTACTCCTTGAGTACGCACGGTTTGTTTTCGGCTTGTAATTTTTCCCGCTTCCTTTGGATACATTGGTAATCATGTCTCGCCATGTATGCCTCGCTGTGTAAAAATTTTTTTGATTAGTACAAGTTTCTTGCTCTTCTGTTTGATATTTGTTTTGCTTGGGCTCAATGTGATTGAGTGTTCCTGCGCCTGGTGTCCCGTTCTCCGCTATCATAAATTTTTTCATGGTATTAGAGGGATCAGAGGCCGAGCAGTGATCAACCGTCAATTTGCTTCTGAGAGTCTAAGCTTACCAAGGTGATTGCAATGGAAGGTGGATTTGCAAGAGGTCTTAGAATTGAGCTCCTTACATCGACTAAATTCAAGAACTGGAAGTCGTGCATGGAGAGCTATCTTTTGGGCGAAGACCTTTGGGAAGTTGTCTGTGGAGACAAAAGGCAGGAGGTTACTGCTGCTGCTGGTGCTGAAGAGATGAGAGCTTGGAGAAAGACCAACGCGAAAGCAGAGTTTGTTCTCAAGCGGGCTATCTCACCAGAACTATTTGACCACATTATCGGATGTCGGTCTGCTGCTGAGATTTGGACTTCCCTTGATGGGTTGTTCAACATGAAGAATGTAGCACGGCTACAGTTACATGAAGAACTTGTGCGCTGAGATTTCAGCGTTGGACCATGATGAGCCTATTTCAGAGGCGAATGTGAAAAGGCACAAAATCCGCGGTTTGCGGAAGGAGTATGTGGCTTTTGTCATCTCTATTCAAGGCTACGCCACTCAGCCACCTTTATTAGAGCTGGAGAACCTAGTGGCTTCGCAGGAGAGCTTGAAAAGGCAGATAGTTGGAGTCATTGTCTCTAAAGGAGGCAGTGAGGCGCTCTTTTCAGGGAAGAACAAGAGGTGGGAGAAGAAGACTGATGCTGGTGAAGGTCCTTCAACTTCTTATCAATAAGATGGGAGTGTTGCTCCTAAGTGAGATTGTAAGAAGAAGAAATAGTGGCTTAAGTGCTACAGATGCAACTAGTCAGGACACTTCAAGAAGGACTGCAAGGTCAAGCTGCAGCCTGGGTATGTTGCAGACAAGGAGGGAGCTGATTCCAGTGCTGAGAAAGCCGGATAGGGAGGAGCATTCATGACGGGCACATGTGTCCGGGCCTTGTCCAACGTAGACTACCATGATGACTGGATCGTGAACTCAGGGTGTGGTCACCACCTCACCGGGGATGAGTCAAAGTTTTCCTCTCTGCGGACATTCTTAGGTAACGAAACTATCATAACCGCTGATGATACTATTCATGCAGTAGAGAAGGAAGTTGTAGTATCTTTGAGTAGTGATAAGGGTCCACACATGTTGAGGAGTGTCTATCACGTACCAGGCATGAAGAAGAACCTCTTCTCTGTGACAAATGCGATGGATGCGGGCTATCACATTCTGTTTGGTCCAACAGAAGTGAAGTTTCTTCACAACGTGTCAGTGGTTAAGGCTGACGTTGCTCATGTAGGGAGAATGGTGAGGGACTTGTTTGAGTTATTAACAATCTCTTATGTTGATCGGATGAGGGCCAACGATAGTGTAGCTATCTGGCATGAGTGGCTGGGACATGTTTGGATGGACAAGCTAAAAGTCATGACAGTGAAGAGTTTTGTGAAAGGCTTGCCTAAATTGTCATCCTTCGGCGACGGTCATGTCTGCGAGAGATGTTAATATGGAAATGCTCATCGCCTTCAATTTGACAAGTCACTGACCAGGTGTAAAGTATCATTGAAGTGTATCCATGGTAATCTGATGGGGCCGACCATCACAGCCAGCCTTGGAGGCAGTAGGTATATGCTGGTCCTGATTGATGACTACACGAGGTACACTTGGGTGTATTTTATGAAAGAAAAGTCAGATGCTTTTTGTTTGTTTGTGGCATTCAAGGAGCTGGTGGAGGGCCAACTTGGCCTACGGATTAAAAAGTTGAGAACAAATAACCGAGGTGAGTTTGTTTCAACTGAGTTCTCAAATTTCTATAGGAAGCACGTCATTCAAAGGGAGCTCACTTGTGCTCATACTCCACAACAAAATGGATTAGTAGAGCGGAAGATCCGTCATCTGACGGAAACATGCAAGTGTTGGCTTCATGCTAAAGGCATTCCAAGGTACTTTTGGGTAGTGGGAATGGCCTGTGCTACCTATGTCATCAATTGGATACCTCTGAGTCCGATCAACATGAAGTCTCCTCGTGAGATGATGTTCAAGGAGAAACCTAGAGTTGGACACCTTCAGGTGTTTGGATCTACCTACTACATACACATCTCAGATACTCTCAGGACCAAGTTGGATGCAAAGGCAAGGAAGCTTGTCTTTGTGGGCTATGATGAGCGGAAGAAGGGGTGGAAGTGTATGGATCCAATGACGAAGAAGTTCGTGATTTCGAGAGACGTTGCCTTCGACGAGCTGACATCATATGGAAGTGGCTCCACTTTGGAGCTACAAGAGAGCAGGTCGGATGACGAACAAGAGGTGGCTGCTAAAGATCTTTTGGTGGAGCTGTCTGTGTCACTAGGATCTCCAGGTGTTTCTAGCTCTGGGGAAGAGGCTTCTGGTTCAGAAAGCAGGGGGAGCGATGCTCCAAGTTTGCCCGGGAATGAAGCTGATTCAGGAAAAGCAGCAGAGGTGGTTAGGAAGGATCAGACCCTTCAGCGATCGAAGAGGACCATCAAACCACCAGCTTGTTACAGCGAAGGAAGCGATGTGAGCTTGGTCTCTTGTTTCTTCGCAGTCCCTCTGGACGAGCAAGAGCCTTCTAAATTTGAAGACGCTACTGGGGTCAAGGAGTGGGAAGATGTCATGGATGAGGAGATGATTGCCCTCGGGAAGAATTAGACTTGGGATCTTGTGCCCAAGGTCGATGACATTACTCCTGTGACATGCAAGTGGGTCTACAAGCAGAAGAAGAAGGCATATGGGAGCATCGAGGGGTACAATGCTCGCCTTGTAGCTCGAGGATTTTCTCAACAGTACGGAGAAGAATATGAAGAGATGTTCAGTCATGTGACAAAGATGACTTTAGTTCGGGTAGTGATGGCCTTGGCGGCTTGTCAGGATTGGAAGATGTGGCGGTTAGACGTAAAGAATGCTTTTCTTTACGGGGAGATTGATAAAGACATCTTCATGGTTCAGCCGCCTGGATACGTGTCTGAAGATCATCCACGATACGTCTGCAAACTCCGGAAGGCCCTTTATGATTTGAAGCAGACACGAAGGACATGGTATGAGAAGATAGCAGAGTACCTCCAATTCTGCGGTTATTTTGCCCCGGACTCAGATTAGAGCGTGTTCATCAAGAAGAAGGAGGAGCTTCATGTCTTGGTGCTGTTGTACGTGGACGATATGTTCGTCACAAGAAACTCTGGGGAGGAGGTGGCAAGGCTCACGACAGAGCTAGACGTATTGTTCGAGATGAAGGACTTGGGTGAGCTCCACCACTTCCTTGGACTCGAGGTGGAGAGGAAAGAGAGTGTCATACTCATTTTCCAGAAGGGCTATGCAGATCGGATCGTTCAGCGATTCAGCATGCGGGAAGGGAAGAGTAGGTCTACTCCTCTTGATGTTGGCATCAAGCTTCGGCGAGATGAGGGGAGGATTCTTTCAGATCCTCTAGTATCCTGTGCTCTGGTAGGGAGCCTTATCTATTTGACGATTACAAGGCCAGACATTACATATGCTGTAGGTCGAGTAAGTCGGTATATGCCGGAACCTCAGAAGCCTCATCTGATGGCGGCAAGGAGCATTCTAAAATATGTGAAGTCCACTTCTAATATGGGTCTCCTTTATGGGAGAGACACGTGCTTCAACTTGAATGAGTATACAGATGCTGATTATGTGGGAGATTCAGACGACCGGAAGTCAATATCTGGTTATGTCTTCACATGTGGATCAGCAGAGATTTCTTAGTGCAGCAAGAAGCAGGATTCAGTGTCCATCTCTACTACGTAAGTAGAGTACAAGGCTTCGGTCTTGGCAGCTTGAGAAGCCATCTGGTTTAGGAGGCTAGTAGAGGGGGTCCATGAAGAAATGCGCGGTCCTACTCTAATACACGGTGACAATGAGAGTACCTTGAAATTGGTTAATATCCCAATTTGTCACGCGTGGACCAAGCACATTGAGATTGAGCACCATTTCATTCGGGAGAAGGTGTTGGAGGGGTCTCTTGTGGTTGGACATGTGCGAAGCGAGGACAACATTGCAGACATCTTCATGAAGTCGTTGTCGCAGGGACCTTTTGTTCAGCTACGGGGATTGCTCGGGCTGGTCTCCACTTCTCACTTCAAGGGGGAGTGTTGAAATTGTTGAAGTGAAAGTGGCAGCCTGGGCGGTCTGTTTGGGCGGGCTGTGCGGTCTGTTTTAGCTGTCTTGGTGGTCAGACCGTGTGGTCTGAGCGGACAGAGCTGACAACTGGCTAGGTCGGCCAGTGTTCTGCGGCTTATTCCCTAGGTTGTCTTCAGGCGGATAGGATGGTTATCCGCTCAGTTGTCGATTTGTGCAGCTAGCTCTATAGTTCGTCGATTTTGTGCGAACTATTTTTTTATCCGCTGGTGTTGTGCTTGCACAAGGGATGTCTGGTGGTGTGGACTTTGTTTGGATTTGGACCAAGTCCAGGTTGTCTTAGTGCAGGAGGTCGCACGGGCTGTTTTCTCTGTCCGCCTAGCTAGGCAGCAGTCTGTCTTGTGCGACTTGGCTGCGAGCTCGTTTTCTACGGTGTGGAGCTTTGTTCGCAAGTGGGCAGACTGGGGTGGTACTCGTGAGTCCGCTTGTTTGGTGATCTGGTCTGGTTGGGCTTGGCGGTCTCACTCTTGGCTAAGTCGCTGCAGTCTGGTGTGTATCCGCAGCCTTTGTGGATACACTTGTTGTTCGCACTAGATAGGGTGGTTATCTTATCGTCTAGGGTGGTGATCACACTCCTCTTCGCGCCTATAAATAGAACTCCGCTGCCACATCAGATGGTACCAAGTGAACAGTAAGTGAACTCACGGAAAGTTGTTGCGATTAGGATTTTCTATCCGCGCGATTTGAAGAGTTTGACCGGTTTGTGATGCGCATGTTGTGCAGATAGCACTGAAAAGTCAGAGACTTGGTTCTGACTGTGGTCAGGGGCAATGTGGACTCTGCGGGTAGCAACCAGCGGGTAGCAGTAGGTCGCGGTTTGCGACTAGGTGGTTTCTCTTCTGCAACTTGTTTTCCAGTTCAATAAGTTGTCCGCCTCTGAGCGGCTTGTTCAGTTCGATGGCAGCAGTCCACATGTTCTGACGGCTAGCCGACCTCGCGGTCAGGCGGCTTGCAGTTCAACAGACATGTTTCTTTCTTTAGCACTGGAATAACGGGCAGTATGCGCGGCTTGTTGCGGTCTTGCAGTCAGGCGGCTTCAGCGGACTCCTTAGCGGTTTGCAGCAGAACCGGCGGTTACTCCTTGTGCCCGCGCGGTTTGTTTTCGGCTTGTAATTTTTTCTGCTTTCTTTGGTTACATTGGCAATCATGTCTCGCAATATATGTCTCGTTGTGTAAAGATTTGTTGATAAGTACATGTTTCTTGCTCTTCTGTTTGTTATTTGGTTTGTTTGGGCTCAGTGTGGTTGAAAGTTTTGGCGTCTGGTGTCCTGTTCTCGCTATCACAAATTTTTCGAAAAACACCAAAACAAATATAGCCTAAGACGTTAGTCCGAAATATCATTGTTTTAAAGTAAGATAGAAGATAGTGCTCATCTTCTATTGAAAAATTCTTAACTATTCTTTTTACATTTTTATAAATAAATTCTTAAAATTAAAAAAATTATGAAAAATGGCATTTAACTGGTAATAACAATTTTAAGATAGTCTTTGCTCCATTGACTTGATTAGTCAGCCGGATAGCATCATTGATGATTCATAGTTATCTTTGGAACAATATCATTATTAATGTTGTTAGTCCTCGACGTTCTTGTGGATAGGTCAAATTGAACAGTCTCAGTTCGAGAATGAGTCAAACGTGAAAACAATCGCAGATTGAGCCATCAAATGATAGGAAGGTTTCACTACAAGAAAAACATCATTTAGCAACAAAAATTAGAAAGACAAAAAAATTTGTTGCTAATTAGCATCAAATTTAGCTAGGTATGTAATATTTGTTTTTACCTATAAAAATAGCAACAAAAATTTTCGTTGCAAAATTAGCAACGAATTATTTTGTAGCAAAATATTTGTTGCTAAATAGAAATGAAATATTTCTTTTCAAAATTTTCATACTAACTATATTAGATTAAAATTAATATTTATGAAAAAAAGATTCACTCTCTCCAAATATTTTTATCTCATTTTTAATAAAAAAAATATATTTGTAAGTTCTTAAAAAATAAAGAATCCCTTGCTACCCTCATTCTCATCCCGATATTTGCTCTCTGTCATGATCGTCACTCTCCTGCATGATTTCCGGTCTCGCCAAGCTCGTCACTCTCCCGCGCGATCTCCCCGCCCTACTTTAGCGAGAAATAAATAAATATGTACATATAAAATATATAAATATACAAAAATATATAAATATGTATATAATATATACAATATATATATAAATATATATAATATATATAATATATACAAAAATTATATACAAAATTATATATATATATATATATATAATATTCATACAAATGTAACAAATATACATATATATATATAATATACGAAATATATAAATATATATGAAAATTATATACCCGAATATATATATATATATATATATATATATATATATATATATATTTATATATGTATATAAAAAAACCATCTAAATTTAAAGTAAAGATAAATTGGTGTAGTTGGATGAATATTTATATATATATATAAATATATATATATTTATTTATTGAATTAGCAAGGATTTTATTGAATTAGCAAGGAATTTAACTCCTTGCTAATTTAAGTTTTTCTTGTAGTCTTTATTTACGCAAAAAAAATCTTGAAAAGGGGAAAAATCATTTGATTGCATCGATGGCGATTAAGTTTCACTATTCTTTAGAGTGTCATAAAAGTTATCTCTCGAGTGTGACAGATCACCGTTCATTTCAATAATTCTTCTGGACTGCGGAAGTTGCTTGCAGCGGAGAGTTGAGGAGCGTGCTCGAAAGTAATATGGAATGATGAATGCGGCAACGGGGCCATGGAAAAGCAGTTCCAAAAGCTTGGTAAAACCAAACATATAAGTCGCTTCGCCCAAGTCTTTCATAGAAAAGCAGTTCCATAGGCTGTTCTTAACAACTTGTATGGTCGGTATGTCATTCTCGATCAACAGTATGTCTGTACAACCCCGTAGCCGGGCGAGTCTGACCCTCCCCAAATATCAGCCTATGGGCGTTTATGGGCGACGAGTTGGTGCGACCCCGTTCCGAGGCGTGCGGGTCCTCGTGCGTGCGTGCGGAGGCTTCGTGCGCATAGGTTTAGAATATATATATATATATATATATATATATATATATATATATATATATATATATATATATATATATATATATATATATATATATTATATTTGATATGATTTAAGATATATAAGATATTATATAAAAGATAGGAGGTGAAAAGGGGCAAGGGCACGGTTCCAGGAGGCGGGGTACAACATGGATAAAAAAAAGAAAAAAAGGAAGAGGGGAGGCGGGATACAGGAGAAAAAGGGAGGAGGGATTTTAGAAAGAAGCAGGGATTTTATGAAGGACAGCGGGACTAGGGTTCGGGGAAGGAGGATGGACCCGCCCCCTTTTCTCTCTCCCGGAGAATCGCAGCACCCCGCCTCTCCCTCTCTCTCGCCGGCCGCCGCCGCAGCAAGGAGCACAACCCCGCCTCCCACCTCCTCTCTCTCGCCGGCCGCCGCCGCAGCAAGGAGCACAACCCCGCCTCCCACCTACTCTCTCTCGCCGCCACCGCCTGTAGTGGCAACCCGAGCCACCGCCCTCTCTCTCTCACTCTCGGCCTGGAGCGGCAGCCCGACCGCCTCCCCTCTCTCTCCCGCCGCCGCCTGAAGCAGCAGGGCACGGCCGCCATTCTCCCCTCTCCCCCGTCGTCGGCGAAGCAGCAGCCCGGCCGCCTCTTTCCCCTTCTCTCCCGTCGCCGGTAAAGCAGCAGCTCGGGCGAGGCTCGGCCTGGAGCGAGGCTCGGCCTGGAGCGAGGCTCGGCCGGGAGCGAGGCTCGGCCTGGAGCGAGGCTCGGCCTGGAGCGAGGCTCGGCCTGGAGCAAGGCTCGGCCTAGAGTGGGGATCGAACACAGACGCGGCCGCACGTAGCAGAATCGACCCGGAGCTCCTCTCCCGTCCCCGCCGCCAAACACGCGACAAGGGTAACGATGTTTCAACTTGGGCATTTGAAGCCTTCAATTTCCATATTTGCACGGAAGCCCCTCTCCACCAACGGGTGGGGGGAAGGGAGCTCCCCGACGGGTTGACGTGTATGTCCCCGCAGTTAATTGCATTAGCACCCGGAAGCGTGAGTACGGGTTTAGGCATGCTGTGTGAAGCCCATCCGGACGTGTGAGCCGGATTGGTGATGTTCTGGGGTTCCCGGAGAAGACTCCGAGGAAGTTTTTTATTTAGCCGCTTGCAGGGAATGCGCTCCGTAGCCCCAAAAAAGGGGGTGTGCGCAATATGTTTGGCCCGCTTTTGTTAGCCGACCGATGACTAGTTGGCCGCCGCTCGTCGAGACGTTGGTGTACAGGTGTTGCAGTACCAGGCGGGGAGTAGCGGGCTTAAGCCCAAACTTGTGCTGGCCCTCGAAGGTCATTTTGTTTATATTTCCGGCCTGCGTGCCGAGTATGGAATTTACATTCCTGTAATATTCTTTTATATCTGTGATGCTCTGTGGATATAATTTACTCCTCATGTTTTGGGCGAGCGGTGTGTTCATGAACCGCTCCCCCGTGCGGGCCCCGAGGTATAGATGCCGGGAAGCCCCTGATGGCCCGTTGCCATCCTTTCAGAGTAGCGGAGTTCCGCTATTAGCGGCCCAATTGGGGCTACGTAGAGTAGGGCTGCTGGGCGGTTTGACGCCAATAGTAAGGCATGCGGGAGCATTTTACTTAGACCCGAGGTGGCACCTCTAGTTTGGGAGTGGATCTCGAGATCCTCCTGGATGTTCCGGTCGGCCAAGAGAGCCATCCGAAGGTGCCTTAGCTCAGCCCTTGTCTTGGGAGGGGAAGAGTTAGTTAGTCTTCCGGGTATGCGGCGGGTCCTCTACGCTGAGACCTTGGGTCTGTCCCTCGTGTTCCTAGTCTTGTGCCTAGATCGTTCGCTTGAGGGTAGTAGGTGCGCGGTCACCCCTTCCCCAAGGGTCGAACTCCACATGAGACCGATTTTTCGGTTTCAACATTTTGGTGCGGTGAGCGTGGAGAGTGACCAGCACAGAAGAACTCAGGCGAACATCATGGCTATAGAAGTGGAACCAGGTGACGACCAGGGTCATGCGTTGACACTTTGTATGTAAGGTCCTCATACTCGGAGTTGTCCCCTCCCATAGCTGTTGTTTGAATCTCATAGCATTTGGAGTAGGATTTGCACCTATTTGAAGCACTTCTATTTGTGAAAACTCGTGTGTCCCCACTTATTACATCAACGAGAAGCCTGGAGGTTATTGTCTTCAAGATCGGGTAAGAGAGCAGCTGAGAGGTATTATGAGCCGGGGTGACCGGAAATGGTTCCCTCCCTAGCGGTAATATGTTATCTCTTTCTTGTAATTCAGTAGCGGTCAAGTTTTCTTTCTACTATCGATTCGCCTCGAGCTTCTGAGGGCTTTAAGGGTCAGCCTTGCAATCGACTCCGGAAGCCAAGCGTCCAACCCGTTCCTTTTAAATAGCCTAGTGCGGACGATGGGACGGTGCCGCGGGACTTTAAGCGCTATTGTAAGACCGAGCCTCTGCACTGACGGCCGAGATCAGCTCCCCCCTTGCACGCCGGCCTATGTCCTCCCGATCGCACCTCTCCTCCGACTAGATGAATTATCAGGAACGAGCCTAAACGCTAACCTCCCAGATTTGATAAAGGGCCGATCTCTCCAAGCAATCACATGTGACATGGCGGAAAGTGATTTTTGTCATTAGATCAGGATACGAAACGTCCAACCTGTTCCTTCTAAATAGCCCAGTTCGGATGATAGGACGATGCCTCGGGACTCTAAGCGCTATTGTAAGACCGAGCCTCTGCACTGACGGCCGAGATCAGCTCCCCCCTTGCACGTCGGCCTATGTCCCCCTGATTGCATCTCTCTTCCAATTGGAGGAATTATTAGGAACATGCTCGGACGCCAGCTTCCCGATTTGGCGACTTCCAGATCGTCTCTCTTATGTATAGAATGCGTCCTCCATTTGTAAAAGCATCGGTGCAATTGACTCTCCAGCACCTCTTAAGTAGATAAGATGTCTCCATCTCGAGCAAAGTCAAGTCGAGTAGTTGTGGACCCCGAGCAGATCCCGCTGCCAGACTCTCACCTAGCTGGCAGGGCCGGAAGTCACTCGGTGTCATCCGTGGGCCTCGAGCAGATCCCGCTGTAAGGCTCTCACCTAGCTGCAGGGCCGGAAGTCACTCGATGGCGGTAGTTTTGGACCCCGAGCAGATCCCGCTGTCAGGCTCTCACCTAGCTGGCAGGGCCGGACGTCACTCGGTGTCATCCGTGGGCCTCGAGCAGATCCCGCTGTCAGGCTCTCACCTAGCTGGCAGGGCCGGAAGTCACTCGATGGCGGTAGTTTTGGACCCCGAGCAGATCCCGCTGCCAGGCTCTCACCTAGCTGGCAGGGCCGCAAGTCACTCGGTGTCATCCGTGGGCCTCGAGCAGATCCCGCTGTCAGGCTCTCACCTAGCTGGCAGGGCCGGAAGTCACTCGATGGCGGTAGTTTTGGACCCCGAGCAGATCCCGCTGCCAGGCTCTCACCTAGCTGGCAGGGCCGCAAGTCACTCGGTGTCATCCGTGGGCCTCGAGCAGATCCCGCTGTCAGGCTCTCACCTAGCTGGCAGGGCCGGAAGTCACTCGATGGCGGTAGTTTTGGACCCCGAGCAGATCCCGCTGCCAGGCTCTCACCTAGCTGGCAGGGCTGCAGGCACACCTGGGGGGAAAGGGTTGGTTCGTGGAGACTTTTTGCAGGACCCCGAGTGATGCTCGGCCCCGGGTAGACTCACTGTCAGGCTCCCACTAGCTGATAGGGCTGTAGGCACACCTGGGGGGTAAGGGAGAGAGTTTGGAGTTTGGAGAGAGAGTTTGGATATTTTGCAGGACCCCGAGTGATGCTCGGCCCCGGGTAGACTCGCTGTCAGGCTCCCACTAGCTGGCGGGGCTGAAGGCACACCTGGGGGGTAAGGGACCCCGAGAGCTGCTCGGCCCCGGGTAGACTCGCTGTCAGGCTCTCACTAGCTGGACGGGCTGTAGGCACACCTGGGGGGAAAGGACTAGCTCAGCGTGTACAAGAGGATACAAAATATACGGCTTTGTTATTTCACGATATCGCGAGAAATGATGTACTTGTTGTAAGTAATGGAATAAGGGCAATTCGTTAGCAGTGAGCCAAAGGGTATCGAGTGATTCAAAAGATCAGAAAGGTCGTGGAGAGATCGATGCTCCAAGTGCAGATTTCAGTTTCACTCAAAAAAAATTTGGGTCGGCTCCCACTCGCCGGATACGTTGGGTTGGATGATTCTTTCCGAGCTTGTACCAAGCTCGAAAAGAGCAGGGATTGTGTACAACCCGTAGCCGGGCGAGTGTGACCCTCCCCAAATATCAGCCTATGGGCGTTTATGGGCGACGAGTTGGTGCGACCCCGTTCCGAGGCGTGCGGGTCCTCGTGCGTGCGTGCGGAGGCTTCGTGCGCATAGGTTTAGAATATATATATATATATATATATATATATATATATATATATATATATATTATATATATATATATATATATATATATTATATTTGATATGATTTAAGATATATAAGATATTATATAAAAGATAGGAGGTGAAAAGGGGCAAGGGCACGGTTCCAGGAGGCGGGGTACAACATGGATAAAAAAAAGAAAAAAGGAAGAGGGGAGGCGGGATACAGGAGAAAAAGGGAGGAGGGATTTTAGAAAGCAGCAGGGATTTTATGAAGGACAGCGGGACTAGGGTTCGGGGAAGGAGGATGGACCCGCCCCCTTTTCTCTCTCCCGGAGAATCGCAGCACCCCGCCTCTCCCTCTCTCTCGCCGGCCGCCGCCGCAGCAAGGAGCACAACCCCGCCTCACACCTCCTCTCTCTCGCCGGCCGCCGCCGCAGCAAGGAGCACAACCCCGCCTCCCACCTACTCTCTCTCGCCGCCACCGCCTGTAGTGGCAACCCGAGCCACCGCCCTCTCTCTCTCACTCTCGGCCTGGAGCGGCAGCCCGACCGCCTCCCCTCTCTCTCCCGCCGCCGCCTGAAGCAGCAGGGCACGGCCGCCATTCTCCCCTCTCCCCCGTCGTCGGCGAAGCAGCAGCCCGGCCGCCTCTTTCCCCTTCTCTCCCGTCGCCGGTAAAGCAGCAGCTCGGGCGAGGCTCGGCCTGGAGCGAGGCTCGGCCTGGAGCGAGGCTCGGCCGGGAGCGAGGCTCGGCCTGGAGCGAGGCTCGGCCTGGAGCGAGGCTCGGCCTGGAGCGAGACTCGGCCTGGAGCAAGGCTCGGCCTAGAGTGGGGATCGAACACAGACGCGGCCGCACGTAGCAGAATCGACCCGGAGCTCCTCTCCCGTCCCCGCCGCCAAACACGCGACAAGGGTAACGATGTTTCAACTTTGGCATTTGAAGCCTTCAATTTCCATATTTGCACGGAAGCCCCTCTCCACCAACGGGTGGGGGGAAGGAGCTCCCCGACGGGTTGACGTGTACGTCCCCGCAGTTAATTGCATTAGCACCCGGAAGCGTGAGTACGGGTTTAGGCATGCTGTGTGAAGCCCATCCGGACGTGTGAGCCGGATTGGTGATGTTCTGGGGTTCCCGGAGAAGACTCCGAGGAAGTTTTTTATTTAGCCGCTTGCAGGGAATGCGCTCCGTAGCCCCAAAAAAGGGGGTGTGCGCAATATGTTTGGCCCGCTTTTGTTAGCCGACCGATGACTAGTTGGCCGCCGCTCGTCGAGACGTTGGTGTACAGGTGTTGCAGTACCAGGCGGGGAGTAGCGGGCTTAAGCCCAAACTTGTGCTGGCCCTCGAAGGCCATTTTGTTTATATTTCCGGCCTGCGTGCCGAGTATGGAATTTACATTCCTGTAATATTCTTTTATATCTGTGATGCTCTGTGGATATAATTTACTCCTCATGTTTTGGGCGAGCGGTGTGTTCGTGAACCGCTCCCCCGTGCGGGCCCCGAGGTATAGATGCCGGGAAGCCTCTGATGGCTCGTTGCCATCCTTTCAGAGTAGCGGAGTTCCGCTATTAGCGGCCCAATTGGGGCTACGTAGAGTAGGGCTGCTGGGCGGTTTGACGCCAATAGTAAGGCATGCGGGGAGCATTATACTTAGACCCGAGGTGGCACCTCTAGTTTGGGAGTGGATCTCGAGATCCTCCTGGATGTTCCGGTCGGCCAAGAGAGCCATCCGAAGGTGCCTTAGCTCAGCCCTTGTCTTGGGAGGGGAAGAGTTAGTTAGTCTTCGGGTATGCGGCGGGTCCTCCACGCTGAGACCTTGGGTCTGTCCCTCGTGTTCCTAGTCTTGTGCCTAGATCGTTCGCTTGAGGGTAGTAGGTGCGCGGTCACCCCTTCCCCAAGGGTCGAACTCCACATGAGACCGATTTTTCGGTTTCAACAATGTCATCTGCATACAGTATCAAAAAGACAACAATGCTCCCACTAATTTTTTTGTAAACACACGGTTCATCCTCGTTCTTGATAAAACCAAACTCTTTGATCTTTTCATCAAAACGAAGATTTCTACTTCGAGAAGCTTGTTTTAATCCATAAATGGATCTCTACAGCTTGCATATTTTAGTGGCTTCACCTGGAGATACAAAACCGTCGGGTTGTGTCATATACACTTTCTCAAGGAGGTTTCCATTTACGAAAGCTATTTTGACATCCATCTGTCAGATCTCGTAGTCATAATATGCAGCAATCGCAAGTAGAATTCTAATGGACTTAACCATAGCAACAGGGGAAAATGTCTCATCATAGTCAACACCATGAATTTGTCTGAAACCTTTAGCTACCAGTCGCCCTTTGAATGTTTGTATATTCTCATCCATGTTGGTCTTCTTCTTGAAGAGCCACTTGCACCCTATGTGTCGTACCCCTTCAGATGGTTCCACCAAGGTCCAAACTTGGTTTGCATATATGGAGTCCAATTCAGATTTCATGGCCTCAAGCCACTTCTCGGAATCCGTTCCACATGTAGCCTCTTGGTAGGTTGCAGGCTCATCATCATGATCCATAAGCAACACATTACCTATTTGAGACACGAGAAATCCATATCTCTCGGGCTCAAACCTTGGTCTACCAGATCTATGTGGAACTTGTGTTTCTTGAGCAGGCTCACCAGCTACAACAACTTATAGTCCTTAATTATGTTTTAATTTCGGTTCATTCACGGTTTGTAGTTCTTGAACTTCTTCAAGTTCTACCCTGTTAGTCTTTCTACTTAAGAACCATTTCTCAAGAAAGACACCAGTTCTCGCGACAAGCACCTTGCCCTTAGACGGTAAGTAGAAATAGTACCCTTTAGTTTTCTTAGGATACCACACAAGATAACATTTATCTGACTTGGGTTCCAGCTTGTCAGGCATTTGACGTCGCACGTATGCCTCACAACCTCAAATCTTAATGAAAGACATACTAGGACGCTTCTCAGTCCATATCTCATATGGTGTCTTTAGAATCGCTTTCGTTGGAGCACGATTTAGTGTAAAAGCAGCAGTTTCTAGAGCAAAACCCTAAAAGGAAACATGCAGATCTGCATGACTCATCATCGACCGTACCATGTCTAACAGAACATTATTCCTCCGCTCAGACACACCATTATGTTATGGCGTTCTGGGTAGAGTGAGTTGTGATACAATACTACACTCTTTCAGATGATCATGAAACTCATGACTCAGGTATTCGCCACCTTGTTCAGATCAGAGTGTTTTAACCTTCTTACCCAGGTGGTTCTCTACTTCGTTCTTAAACTATTTGAACTTTTCAAAGGTTTCAAATTTGCACTTTATAAGATACATGTATCTGTATCTACTGAAATTATCAGTAAATGTGACAAAGTAGAAGTACCCACCTCTAGCCATAGAACTCATGGGTTCGCATATATCACTATGTACTATACCCAAGAGATCATCAGCTTTCTCATTGAAACTAGTGAAAGGGACCTTTGTCATCTTGCCTAGCAAACAAGATTCACATCTCTCAAATGATTCATAATCAAATGAGTCCAGTAATCCATCTGTATGGAGCTTGGATATGCGTTTCTCATTTATATGGCTCAAATGACAATGTCAAAGGTACGTAGGATTCGAGTCATTCGTTTTTATTCTTTTAGTATTTTCTATATTATAGATCTGATGGTGTAAGTTCAAAACATATAAAGAATTAGACATTTGGGGTATAACATAACAAACATCATTCTTAAATATAGAATAACAATTGTTCTTAATAATAAAAGAAAATCAAATCATGTCCAAACATGAAATATATATACAATTGCTCCATTGGCAACACACAGCTTCACCTCTCCTTTACTCAGCAATCTTCTCTTTCTCAGTTCTTGCACATTTATACAAATGTGAGAACCACATCCGGTACCCAATACTCAAGATGAATGAGCAGAAAGGTTTATCTCTATAACATAAATATTAGAAGCGGAAGTCATACCTCCCTTCATATAATCAAAGTGAGGTGCAGCTAGTAGATCATTTGATTTTGTGCATGCACCATATATAATGGGACACAACTTTTTAAGCATGTTGCAGCTAGTAGACCATTTCAGAACGACATTCATATCCGCATGCCACGAGGCCGAGCCCGAACACGGCCCGGCGTGCGCATGCGCACGTGTGTGATTTTGTTCATAGCCTTCATTGTCTCATCTAAGCAAGACAAGAACAATAAACATAATATAAATTAACGATGAGCCCATTTCAAAACAGAGACGGCGGACTAATTAATGAGATTTTCCCTTTTTTCTCTCAAAACTCACTGAAATGTTTACAATTTATTATTTTGCATTATTATTAGATTTAATTTAAAATATTTAAATTTATTATTATAAAGGAAGCCTCTTGTTTGATGTAAGGGGCTTCCTAATTTTATTTTATCATTAATTATAATATCTAATCCGTTTATTGAATTAGCCGGCAATGTCTTGTCAATTCGCATGTAATCTATGCGAGCTCCATCAGGAAGCGGTCCCGGGGGTGTGCTGTGCGAGCACCGTGCAGTGCGGGATCGTGTGGCTGCGAGTGCATCAGATCTCGCGTGCACACATCTTAAAGATGTGCACGCATCTCCGCGCGAGATCTGATGCACTTGCAGCCACACGATGCTGCACTGCACCGTGCTGTGCAAATCACGCACAACACACCCCCGGACCCATCAGGAAGCTATCTGTGCGGGCTCTACTTTCACCAGAAACTTCCGAGCAAAGATGGTGATATGCCCGACTTGTATGAGTGCAATTCGGATCGGATCGGTTCGGTTGCACCCTAAAATAAAGAACCGACACATATAGGTTGGGTTCCGAAATTTTGAAATCTGGATTGACCCATGGTCATAGAGTATATAATTATTATCGGATCAGACCTGTTCGCCTCGGTTTGATTGATTTTGATTCTTGGTTCTACACTTCTACGTATGTCTCAGAATAATTGAAAAAAAAACACTTCGAACTAATGATTTTTTGGCACACAGCTATGAATATCTCAAAATAATTGAATCACGTCACTTTATAACATTGAAGTCATACAACTACACGAACTCAAAAAATATTTTCTTTGGCCGTCATATGACTATAATCTCAAACATTTTCATGTATTAAGCAATATAATATAACTAATCATTGTTGCAAAATATTTTCTTTGTCATTGATTTTTGATTCTCTAACTAGGAACCGAACTAATTAATCGGTTTTGACTAAAATGTGCATACATTACATAGTGAGCTAGGGATGAGTTATTAAAAGCAAACCTAAGTAATAGCAAACTAAAAGAAACTGTATTTATTTTAAGACTTTTTTTAAACTCCAAAATTGCTATACGCAAACCCTCATTGTTTTTGATTGATGCACGCACACCCCTCCCCTGGCCCCTTGCAATTTGACCTAGCTCACGCCGAAGCTGACATCTCCCTTCAGTTTGACATCCTTCATCTTCGACTCTGCCTCGATGGAATACGCCAAGCAACTCAAAGTTCTCTCCTCACGGTTGGTGCTCAACAATTTTCACCGGCGGAACTAGTATTTACTATGAGGAGATCAGGAGAACAAGCTCCAAGAGCTGCATGTAATGGAGGAGCGAGGAAGACTCGATCATTGAGAGATATTGTGTTATGCATGCGCACATATTTAGTCGAGAACGTGCGTCATATATATATGTCATCCCTAGTTCTACAAGGCCATATTATAGGTATTTTGGGGGTCGTTAGGTCGTATGACGTTATTATCGGTAGTTTGATCTTTGTGATTGAAGTCATCAAACACTCTTGTTGCAATGAAGGAATTCAATGGGAGGAATGGAAAATGCCAAAAAGATGTTTGAGATAATGGTTTGCTAAGACATGATTCGACGCTTTTCTAATAAGATTTCATTTGGGGGGACTTATTTTCACCGGTCAAGCGTTACGAGCGCATGAACTAGGCCATAATTAAGATCTGTTTCATGTGATCGTAATCGTTTGACCGGCAAAAATAAGTCTCCAAAACGGAGCCTAAGTCTCTATTGAATATTTTTCAAGTTCTTCATAGTATGCATTATGCACAATAATATGTGTGTATACAAGTAATGACAGATACAGAACTGCAAGAGCTAAATCAATACACACAAAAAAATGAACACTACCACCCGACACCCGCGATAGCTGATACCACTCGACGATAATTTGGTTTGCCTATAAAAAATATGAAACTACTGTTAATTATATAAAATATTTGTATAGCAATAGTTATCCAAAAGAGGATGAAGCATTGGCCAATGGCATGCCATGCTATGCATCTTTAGGGCCAAATTTCAGCAGAGTAAAAACGAATTTTCCCAGTCAATAAATTAATTAAAATGTATAAATATATTTTATACTTAAGTAGTTTAGTTTATAGTTATTAACTTATTATGCAATTTTTATTCAATTAATTTAATAAAAATTTAACCGAATGTAATTAAAAATTAATGTTATTTCGAAAATATATTTATACATGAAAATATATTTGTCCAACATTAATATTAATTATATTTGAGTGACCAAATATTTAGCATCGCACACATTTCGAAAGATGTTGATTGATGACCCAATGTTGTTATCCCCGTACATTTTACATAAAATGTTGAAGACATATTGTAGCAGTTTAATTTGACGCACTTATACTGGTTTAGATGTGATCGTATTAGCTCGGGAGCAGTCGAGTGCGCAATTAATCATAGAGTAAGAAAACAAACACACAAGACGATTTTTACGTCGAAAAACCCTCAGTCGGATAAAAACCACGTGACCGGGTCTTTGTCGGTCATATTTCACTATGCGTTTCGAGTTACAGATCTGTTGAAGAATCGAGGGCGACAGACCGCCGCTCGTTACAATTTGGAGGTGAGAGAGAATCTTTGGCGCTCGACGGGCAACAGATTGCTCCACGTGAGGCTTAGCTTTCACAATTCTTAGTGTGAGGACGGGCGCGGAACGTGCGGAATGAGCTTGGAGCGGGCTTGCTGGATGTTGTACGCGAACGAGGCTTTCTTCCTATAACGGGCAGAACGTCTTCTTCGTGGTTATGTTGTGGACAACCGGATTTCTGAGGGAGTGACGGTGGCTCGTAGGAGGATTCCGGCAGAGCGCTAGTCTGAATAAGAAGAAAGCACGGAGGAGAAATGTGAGAAATGAGTAGGTTTGGGGGTCTTTTTATAGGCTCCGTTTGGGTGGATTTATTTTCACCGGTCAAGCGGTTACGACCGCATGTACCGGACCTTAATTAAGGTCCGGTTCATGCGGTCGTAACCGCTTGACCGGTGAAAATAAGTCCTCCCAAACGGAGCCATAGTCTCCATAAGGTGGTTATAGTGATTGCGTGGTTACACGCAAACCTTAACCACCAATATTATTATATTAAACATAGTTCTGGACACACATAAATCATGCAATATTTACTAAATTCAAACCGTCATCCTGACCATGATCCCCCACTAACGGTGGAAGTTACGAGGGTGGTTACCCTTGCAACGGATGACCGCGATTGTGGAGGAGCCGATTGGACGGCGCGACATCGCGGCCAACGGGAGAGCTGCCCCTCACGGGCAAGGGAGGCGGTCGGCTCCCGTGCCGGCCGCCAAACTGCCGGCATGGCGTCGGCCGGCCATCAACCACCTGCGTGGCGCGGGTCGGCCGCGGGAAGCAGCCGGCCGGAGTCGGCGGGGACTGGGCGCGGCCGGTCGGGCGCACCCGATTGGTGCTCCGTGCACAGCCCCGATGCAGCCGCCAGTTGCACGGTCGGCGCTGGTAAAGCAGTTTGTACCGGCGGCCCGCATGGTGCTGTCGGTTGGAACCTGGGCGCTGTATAATCCTTCATGTCCACTATCACGATTTGAAACTGTCACGGACGCACGGTTGTTTGTGGGAGGGGAGCCCCTTGCCTCTCACTTGCGGTGTGTTTGCGAAGATTTTATATCTTTTTTAAAATTGATTAATTTGTAAAATAATTGATAATTAATTGTTATTTTTGGGTCCGATTCAAATTTAGAAACGCCATAAAAAGGAGAGAATATTGACTATTTAATGTTTTTCCTTGTTTTAGAGAGAGAGAGAGAGAGAGAGAGAGACTTCTCTCTCTTGCATGTGTAAAAATTGGCCGCATGTAGGTTTACATATATATAGATATAGAGAGATATGTTTACCTGTTAACGGAGAGTAGAACAGCCGCCAGGAAGAATAGAAAAACAGCCGGCTTGGGTGTTCGCGTGAGGGGATTTGCGGCCCCGTTCTAGTTCGCGAGGAGGAGCCATTGCCGTCGTCTCACTCTTGCTGCCGTAAGGGGTGGGAGACCCCTGTTGGATGCCGCCGGTGGTTGTCGTTGGTGCAACACCGTGCGATGGAGGCGGAGCATTTCTCCTCGTGTGGGTCTCTCAACGTATCCACCGGCTTTGCAGGAAATAGCCACCGGTCTTGGAGGAGAGGATCTCTACCGGTCTTGGAGTAGATGAGGCGGTGCGGGCATGGCGGAGAAGGCTTGCGGTGGTGCAGTGGGCTTGACGGAGTTTTTCTCCGGCGATGCGGACATGGCGGCGAAGGCTTGCGGGACTGCAGTGGCCTTGATGAAGGTTTTCTCCAGTGGTGCGGCTTGGCGTCGATGGCGTGCGTGAGTGCAGTTGGTCTCGACGGTGCTTCTCCGGTGATGACGGGTGGTTTGGTCGTCATCCGACGACGAAGGTTCTCGGTGAATCTTGTGCGTCCACTGTGCTAGCGGATCGCAGTCCAGATTATTCTCTCTCCCGCGGATCGAGCAAGTCCGGCTCCTCCGCGGTGTTTTCTGTAACGGACGTCGGTACATTTCTTCATGATTTATTATTGCAGTTACATTAATTTATGTTTGCAGAGTTTGTTCAGATTTATATGTTCTTATACATCCTGTAAATATTTGGTTATGCATGGGGGATAGTTTCCGCATTATATCCCAACAAGTGGTATCAGAGGGAGGTTCGTAGGCGACTGATTGGACATTCGAAGAACGGTTTGACTGCGATGGGTGACGACTAGGTCCGCTCCCCAACTTTTCAAACCTGACCTTTGAATTAATCAAGTATCCTGGTGGTGCCGTAGGACAACCATGACAGGGAAGAACGTGAATCTGGGCAGTGATTTTTGAAGAAGTGCGACAGTGGCGGATTTGACCTATGACAGGTGGTACTGCATGAGAAGGTCATGATAACCGCGGATATATTGCAGTGAGAAGATTATCTGTGAGAACACGATGTGTGTTCAGACGGTTTCTATGTCAGTTAGAGGCAGCTGTTGTAGAGACGGAGGGAGACGTGAAAACCCGTTTCACTCTTACCTCGCTCACTTTTTTTACCCGGCCTTAGTGACAATGCCCTTGTATGAGAAGGGTACGGTGGAGCTAGTGGAGGTCACGATCGCAGAGCTATCCAGACAGATGTTAGTGGGCCCTACTCCTGAGGGCGGTCACATCTTGGCAGCAGCGAATGGGTCAGGTGAGGCAGTTTGACAAGGGATTGAGTGGAGCATGATCTCGATCCGGGCCAAAGGAGGGTATGGTATTTTAGCAATGCTGACAGTGCAGTCACACATGAGATTGAGTTCGCAGCATGCAAAAGGGTCTCGAGACCAGGGTGCGGATAGGGTAACAGCTGGGTCAGGGTGCAGAGTGATGAGGTCCTCACCATCACTGAGAGTCCGTACGACTCTGACAGTTAGATGTTTTACACACTGAGCAGATTGGATTCAGGTGGCTACAGTCTGGTGGCCCGAGGTAGAGTCCTGATGGTTGCGTGAGGGCGTACCATGCTCAGGAGAGCTGTGTAGTGCGGTAGTTTGTACCGGCTGATGGGGATCACGACGTGTGGTGGTGTGCCCATGATTTCTGAGGCCGATAAGGTGGATTGTTGTGGTGGTGCAGAGGATCGTCCTTTTGGGACTCGGGTTATGCGAGTCAACTTCTACGATCACGATGTGACGACGTTCATGGGTTGAGCCAGAGCAGAGATGAGTCGACTGCAGCAAGTCGGTTGATGCCTCAGACTGAGGCGGTGCTACGTGCAGAGGTGTTGTGTGCAGTCATTGTTTCGTGCAGATGGTGGCGTGGAATCCCGAACCAAGGTGGTGATTGTTATTTTTGGTTCGGATTCAAATTTAGAAACGCCATAAAAGGGAGAGAATATTGCTATTTAATGGTTTTCCTTGTTTTAGAGAGAGAGACTTCTCTCTCTTACATGTGTTAAAATTGGCCGCCTGTAGGTTTACATATATATAGGTATATAGAGATATGCTTACCTGTTAACGGAGAGTAGAACAGCCGCCAGAAAGAATAGAAAAACAGCCGGCCTGGGTGTTCGCGTGAGGGGATTTGCGGCCCCGTTCTAGTTCACGAGGAGGAGCCATTGCCGTCGTCTCACTCTTGCTGCTGCAAGGGGTGGGAGACCCCTGTTGGATGCCGCCGGTGGTTGTCGTTGGTGCAACAATGTGCGATGGCGGCGGAGCATTTCTCCTCGTGCAGTGTGGGTCTCTCTGTTAGAGTGCTCGAAGCATCCGCGTGACCATCTAGTTTGGAATGGTCTACCCGTTGCCCCCAGTAGGGTATTTATAGACGAAACCCTAAATCCCCGACTACGAGTTTGGATTCCTATTGGATCCTAACCAACCCGTTAAGTAGCCCATTAAACACGAATATCAATATACCTTAACAATCTCCTCCTATATTGTATATAAGTGTTAGCATAAGAAAATGGCTATTTATCCAAAAGTTAATAATGATCAAACAAACAAGAGTTTTTCCAGAAATATAAATATGAGTTTTAGATAACAAAATACTAAACTCAAACCAAATGTTCCAAACATGAAAAAGCAATAAACTGGAAAGCTCAAACCGATAATTGATCTTAAGCGAAAAGCAGATCATCATCATCTGGGTCAAAATCAACTGTCTCTCCTCCAATCTCCACTTTTCCTGCAAACAATTACAACAAGAATGTCATGAGACAAATCTCTATGAATTCAAACATTTGCAGAAATAAAGTGATTAGTTCTAACAGCGGGTGAACTTAATACTCTAACTGAGAGGAAAGAATCTCAAAACAGCATCTCTATCTAATTTACACAAAATTAGATTAATTGATTTCATAGAATCAAACCATGTTCCTTCGATTATTAAGATTATTATTAACGTTCCACAATTGTGTTATATCATCAAGTTTGAAATGATACAATAAGCTGTGACTATTATATCATCAAGTTTGGAATGATATAACTAATAATCATAATATCAGGACACATATCAGCAACCTCAGTACTCCTTTTTGGAATGATACCCAATTCAGCCTTTGGCAAAGAATAGTTACGTAAGTCATCAAGTTTGGAATGACTGACAACTATCTCACATCTAGCTTTCATCAGATAACATCTGAAATACTTTAGTGTGCTCAACGTAGATGTTTGAATGTAAGCAGACAACGGTTCTTAAATTTAAAACATAAGCTAGGTATTAAGTCCTCTTAAATGGACGTTAATCTCATCTCCCCCGATGTTTTAGATGTGAGAACCTTGCATAATCCCTTAGTAAGGACATCTGCTACATTATATTTTGATCTCACGTCCAATAGGGAGATTATCCCCTGACTGGTGAGATAGGTCAACCCGGCCTGTTTCATCCTGAGTTGTCTTCGCTTGTCATTGAACAACGTATTCGTAGCAATGGTATTTATGGCCTGATTATCACAATAAATCGAAATAGAGTGCATTTTCAGACTCGTCATTGGAATGTCCAATATCAGATCTCTTATCCACTCTGCTTCTTCTCCAGCTGAAGCGAGAGCATAAAGTTCTGATTCCATAGAGGATAGTGCAATGCACGTTTGCCTCTTAGACTTCCAAGCTACTACAGATCCTCCTAGTGTAAACACAAAACCACTAGTGGATCGACAATCAGCTATTTCCGAGCACCAAGATGCGTCGGAGTACCCTTCAAGCACTGGAGGATGCCCACTGTAACATAAAGCGTACTTCTCAGTATACTTTAAGTATCTCATTAGCCTGTCTAAGGTGTCCTAGTGGTCCTTCCCAGGGTTACTGGTGAATCTACTCAACATGCCGACCGTAAAGGCTATGTCAGGTCTAGTGCAGGTAGTAGCGTACATGAGACTTCCTATGAGTTTGGAATAATCCAACTATCTGATAGCTGAACCTTCATTCGGTTTCAGTCTACTGTTATAATCGTATGGAGTCTCAACCTTTTTGCTCTTATCGTAACCCTACTTTTCCAGTAGATTCCTAATGTAGTGACTCTGACTCAGGGTAATACCCTTTTTTGAAAAGTTCACTTCCATTCCTAGGATGGTTTTCACCTCACTTAGGTCTTTCATGCTAAATTGTGTCGTCAAAGCAACTTTCACGTCTTTCACCTCAGACTGATCAGTGCCCAGAATTAGCATGTCATCAACGTACAAGCATATGATGGCTACTTTATTTGCACTTGTTCTAACGTACAGACATTTATCTGATAGACTGGATTTGAAACCCAAGCCTTTTACACAGGTGTCAAATTTTTCATGCCACATTTTGGGTGCTTGTTTCAATCCGTATAGTGACTTAATCAACTTACAGACATTATTTTCTAGACCTTCTATGACGAACCCTTCAGGCTGGTGCATGTAGATCTCCTCCGTCAGATCTCCATTCAGAAATGCAGTCTTGACATCCATCTGATGAACAGTGTAGTGTTCAATAGATACTAGTGCGAGAAGAATCCTAATTGTCGCATAGTGACATACATGTGAGTATATATCAAAGTAGTGTACACCACTCACTTGAGTGAAGCCTTTGGCAACTAGACGTGCTTTGTATTTTGCAATACTCCTATCAGGATTTAGCTTCTTCCTCAGAACCCACTTATTGTCAATGGTTTTAGCCCCTTTGAGCAAATCTACCAAAGTTCATGTGTTGTTCTGCATGAGAGAGTTCATCTCTTCGTCTATGGCTTCTTTCCATAATAGAGAGTCTCTAGATTGCATCGCTTCCTTATAAGTGGATGGATCAGCTTCAACGTGGTAAGTCACGAAGTCTGTACCGAAGATTTTAGGCATTTTCTCTCTACTAGATATTCTTCTGGTATCTAAACCACTCGTGTCTACAGGTTCAGTGTCAGAGTTACGTTGTCCTGTCTCAACTAAAGGCTCAGTACTAGTGGCTGACAGACCTAGCAGTGTCAGGTTTTTGTCCTTAAGGAACTTATTCTCAAAGAAGACAGCGTCTCTTGATTCTATTACAGTATTAGTGGAGAGATCCAGAAACCTGTCTGCAGTACTATCATCTACACATCCCAGGTAGACGCAGGTATTAGTCCTGGGTCTAATCTTAGCTCTTCTAGAGTCTGGTATCCTAACATAAGCGATACAGCCCCAGGACTTAAGATTGTCAAATCTAGGAGGCCTCTTAAACCAAAGCTCGTAGGGTGTCTTAGTCAACTTTGCATGGGGAACTTTATTAAGAATGTGATTTGACGTGAGCACGGCTTCACCCCAATAGGCCGCAGGCATGCCAGCAGTCAACAACATAGAATTCAACATTTCTGTTAAAGTTCTGTTTTTCCTTTCAGCGATGCTGTTGGATTGTGGGGAATATGGAGCGGTGGTTTCAGGGATTATACCATTGCTGACAAAGAAATCTCTGAACTCCCCCGAGACATATTCTCCTCCTCTATCACTTCTTAGCCTTTTTATTTTCATGTCAAGTTGATTTTTGACCCTATTTTTGAAAATACGGAATTTTTCAAATGCTTCATCTTTGGTTTTAAGAAGGTAAATGTGACTGAATCTAGAGTAGTCGTCGATAAATGTTATCAGATACTTCCGACCGCCTTGAGTGACAAAACTTTTGTAGTCACAAATATCGGAATGTATTAACTCTAGCAATTGTGTGCTCCTAGAAACCTGACTAAAAGGTATTCTAGTTATCTTAGTTTGAGCACAAATTTCACATTTTTCAAATTTGGTTTTTGTGTCGAGAGGTATGTTGTGAGTTCTAGCTAGCAGGAGAAGTTTTCTATAATTGACGTGTCTTAGTCTTGCATGTAAAGTCTTAGGATCTATCAGATTTGAGTTAACCTGATTAACTACCTCGTGTGCTAAACTCAGCCTATACATCCCGTTAACGACATATGCGCAACCAAAGTAATGTGAGTGAACCATTAAGGTTACCCGACCACCACTAATGTTAAAAGACATACCTGCATCGCACAACAGATTAATCGAAATTAAATTAGCAGCTAATGTCGGTATAAATTTAACATTTTTCAAAGTAAGAGTCTTACCTGAGGAGAGAGTCAAGGTAGCATTGCCGACCTTCAACACGTCAGCTACAGCTCCATTTGCAACAGTGACAGTCTCTTGCACCTCTTTTGCATCCTCCAGAAGCTTTGGATTGTGACAGACGTGGCAGGTAGCACCTGAATCGAGCCACCACTCTGAACTGGCTGTCCCGTTACTGATCATGGCAACAAAGTCGGTAGGCGCAGTCTGATAAACCATGTTGGCTTGATTATCGGTCCTTGGTGTGCTGGATTCGCCCCGTTTGGGCTGACGGCACTCGGAAGAGCAGTGACCCCACTTATTGCAGTTGTAGCACTTGCCTTTGAATTTTTTCTTTATTTGTTTGCTAGTGGCAGCAACTGCGGGTGCACTGGTCGGTGGGCGAGTCTTGCCAGGCTTAGGCTTCCGCTTAGGATGCGTGATCATGTTAGCAGTAGAGGACTGCTTGCTGATCGTCTCTATAGCGTGCCTAGTCCGGTTCTCATCCTCAATGCAGATGAAGCGCTTGAGGTCTTTAAGACTCACCTGCGTCTTCTTCTGGTACATCTCTGTCTTGAAGGAATACCAGGCCGAGGGCAATTTGAAAATGATCGCCCCTGCAACAAATCCATCTGACAGAGGGATGTTTTTACTGTTGAGCTTGTCCACCAGATTTTCAAACTCAGCAACCTGTGGCAGGATTTCCCTTTCCTCAGTGAAGGTGAATGCCATAAACTTGTCCACCAGGTGCGTCTTGGACATGTTCTCCTCCTCCTTGAACTGCTCCTCTAGGGCTTCCCAGATCTCCTTGGCCCTTTGCATCTTGCCGTACGTCTCTGCAAGCCTGTTGGAGAGGCAATTCAGGATGTAGTCTTTGCAGAAATCCTCGTCGTTGACCCATTGATCTTCAACATCACTTCCTTTGAATTCTTCAAAGACAGTCTGCATTGTGTAGAAGATGTTCAGGTACTTCATGTCAAACTATGTGTTGCGCTTCCAAGCACTGAACTCGGCGTTGGAGAATTTCTCCAGCTTGATCATCGGCACGGGAGAGGAGTGATTGATCGTCTTTGACATTGCGTGTTTCTTTCCAAACGATAGTATTCTACTAGCAATCTAAATTACAAGCAGAAAATACTAGAAAGAGATCACCTGAGCGAGACGACGACAGTCTTCGGATCCAATCCAGTAAAAAAAAAATTGATTTTTACTCCTCCACTTCGGCTGAACACAGTTGTCAAGAATCCAAGTGAGAAGAACAGTCCTTCTGGTGTTAGGATGGACAAGAGAATGAATAGTAGATCCCTGTTAAAACTCTCTTTTCTTGATAATGAATAGTAGATCCCTTTACAGTCTTCAGTAATTACTGAAATAGTAGAGGCCAAATCTACCGTCTACAGGATCAGCGAGAAACGGGAAAACGCAATCCTGCTCCGCAATCTTCCGTCTACAGGATCCTGACGGTGGCAGCCAGAAAACGAGAATGCTGCCCGACTCCAGCGACGAGACCTTCACGATCGGCAGTGGCGGGTCCTTTTCCCTATATCAAGCGGCGACTCGTCGGAATCGCAAAACCAGGCTGCGACGAGGATGAAAAACGACGATCCTAGATCTGTCGATGCCTCCGAACTCGCGAAAGGGGGGAGTGGCGGTGTCGTGAAAATCGGAGGCGGCGGCGTCTTCCTCCTATTGGCGATTCCAGATCGGCGACGGCGATGCAGAAAGATCGCGAACCAGATCACATCTTCCTCCTATTGGCGATTCCAGATCACGTCTTCCTCCTACTTTCGCGATGCAGAAACACAGCGGCCCCTTCCGATTGAGAGAGGCGGCTGGGTCTTCCTTTTCGATCCGCGACGGAACGAGAGCAGCGGCGCTTTCGCTTCGGGAAAGACGAAGAACGGCGATAACGGCTGCGGGAGCGAGGATTGGTCACGGGAGACGGGAGCGGGACTAGGGCAACCTTCGAGAATGTTAGAGTGCTCGAAGCATCCACGTGACCATCTAGTTTGGAATGGTCTACACGTTGCCCCCAGCAGGGTATTTATAGACGAAACCCTAAATCCCCGACTACAGGTTTGGATTCCTATTGGATCCTAACCAACCTGTTAAGTAGCCCATTAAACACGAATATCAATATACCTCAACACTCTCAACGTATCCACCGGCTTTGGAGGAATTAGGCACCGGTATTGGAGGAGAGGATCTCTACCGGTCTTGGAGTAGATGAGGTGGTGCGGGCATGGCGGAGAAGGCTTGCGGTGGTGCAGTGGCCTTGACGGAGTTTTTCTCCGGCGATGCGGACATGGCGGCGAAGGCTTGCGGGAGTGCAGTGGCCTTGATGGAGGTTTTCTCCAGTGGTGCGGTTTGGCGTCGATGGCGTGCGTGAGTGCAGTTGGTCTCGACGGTGCTTCTCCGGTGATGGCGGGTGGTTTGGTCGTCATCCGACGACGAAGGTTCTCGGTGAATCTTGTGCGTCCGCTGTGCTGGCGGATTGCAGTCCAGATTATTCTCTCTCGCGCGGATCGAGAGAGTCCAGCTCCTCCGCGGTATTTTCTATAACGAACGTCGGTACATTTCTTCGTGATTTATTATTGCAGTTACATTCATTTATGTTGCAGAGTTTGTTCGGATTTATGTGTTCTTATACACTCTGTAAATATTTGGTTATGCATGGGGGATAGTTTCCGCGTTATATCCCAACATTAATTAAGGCTAACTCAATTAGAGTTTAATGATAATTATTAATTAGTATGGGGGTGGGGGGGGGGGCAAATTGGGAAAAATTTTACATGTGTGTAGCGTGTTCTCTGTGCTACGAGCGCGGTTAAATAAGACTTTCAAGAAATGCGGGCCCACTTATTTTTTCACGTTTCCTATTCCGCCAATTCTTCTTCCCTAACCGAGGCGGCCGAAGTGACGCAATTTCCGACCCAGTCGAGGCGAAATCCAGCAGATTTCCGACAGATTTCTTGCGAGGCGAACTTCGGCGAGTCGTATATGTTAATGTATGTGTCGTCATCAAACGACTCCTCTTTGCGCACTCGTGATCTCCTGCATATTTCCAGGCACATTTTCTCGCCGACGGTTAGCTTGAGAAGAACCATGTACGACTATTTATTCAGCAACAGGTAGGAGCGAACGACGACCTCATCTCTTTGTATCTATGCATATGTTGAACTATTTTCATAATTGTATTTCAAGTGATTGTTTGTGAAATTGTATTTCAAGTGATTACAGTTGCAACTGTATTTCAAGTGATTACAACTGTTTTCGAGTATAATGTACGGCTGTATTTGCATATAGTGTAATGTGCAGCGGTATTTCATGTATAATATACAACTGTATTTGCATATAATGTAATATACAACTGCATTTCAGGTTTAATATACAACTGCATTTTCATATTCACCAAGGACAGAAACTGACAACAAGAAACTCGCTTAAGCTCTGACACCTCAAAGAAAATGTGCAAATTTGATGTCGGAAGGGGCGACGAAGACCGGAGAGGAGGTGGCGGGCAGAAGTATATTCCGCCATTCCGGTGGAGAGTGGAAAACCTGGTCGAAAAAAAAAAGTTTTCCGGCAGAAAGAGTTCACTGAAAGGAAAAAATGAGTCTTATTTCTTAGAGGAGAGAACACTAAAGTTACCAAAAAAAATTTGGACAAATTTCCACAATAGCCTCCTAAATAATGGAAAGTATACGTATAGCCCCTTTTTTAAAAAGGCTTCCCAATATAGCTCCTTTTTCATAATTAAGAAATTTCATTACCTTAAGCCGGATTTAGAGTATTTCCAGTATAGCCTCCTAATAAAAATAAAGTATGAATATAGCCCCTTTTTGAAAAAAAAAAGTCTCAATATAGCCCTTTTTCACTTAATTTGATGAAAAGATTACAAAACGAGGCTGGAACGATTAGAAAACGAGGAAGGATATAAAAATAGCATAAACAGCAGATGCTAAACATTCTCCAATTGTACACACATAAATATTCTTCGCTACAGCAAATGCTAACATTCTCAAATAAACAAAACAAAAAACTAGTTCATTTCTTCGCTAACAGCAGATGTTAACAATAGTGCATCCATGCTTCGCAACAGCTACTGCAGTCCTCCATAACGTCTGAAAAATTAAAAGCAAACATTAAAACATATTTTTCAGATATCGATTTGTATACGAAATGTAATAAAATTTTATAAACAAACAATTTCTTACCTTCGATTTTCTGGATTTCTGGGACATGTTGATCGATTGTGTCCCAATTTTTTACAAATACCACATCTTTTATTACTGCGATCAATGTGCTCATCCATTGTATTATGATGTCGGCGAGATTGTGAGCGTCCAGTTTTTCGTATTAAAGTGGGTGGTTGGAGCTCAATAATACCTCGTGTTGCGTCTAATGGTTGTCACCATGTAATATCTGGAATAGCATGGAAACTGCCACTGTACGTATTTTTGTAACTGCATATTGTATAAAAGTCTGATACCAACGGCTCATGTGAACGTGTAGTTGCAAGTGATGCAATACAGTGATAATATGTAGCTGATACTAATGCTTGTATGGGTAACCCTCTCGCTCGTTTAAGTACTCCATTGAAACTTTCGCTCGCGTATGTCATCATAGTGTCATATCTAGCTCCACCGTCATATAACAAAGTCCATTTTTCAACATCCCTAGCCACCAACCAATCAAATCATAAAAAAAAAAAAAACCAATCAAATCATAAAAAACTATACTAAACATTGAACTAATTAAACAAAAAATTAACAAATTTTTGCTATTAAATCAAAAAATAATTAAAGAATAAAATTTTTAAATTACTAACACGCAAGCTGTAGATATCAAATCTTTATATGAAGATATGCAAGCTTGGTTTGTGTGGTTAGTTATGAGGCAATATGTTTTTTTATATGCTCTCAAACAAGTAAATAAAGACTCAAAACGGTGTGAGACTAAAAGAAAAAGGGGCTAGAATGGAAATGATTATCAAAAGAGAGTCATATTGGAAACTTGTTAAATCATACTTAATTAATTCTATTTCTAATTATATAAAACTCTGGTTAGACATCTTAATTATGAAAAAGGGACTATATTGGGAAGCCTTTTTAAAAAGAGGTTATACTAATACTTTCCATTATTTATGGGGCTATTGTAAAAATTTGTCCAAAAAATTTCGGGCAAAGTGATATCTTGACCTTCCCCGGGGACCACTTACAAGGTATGGACAAAAACTCGATGACGTCATTCTAACGCATACAACCTTGAGAATTGTACCAAGCGTGCACGGTCAATTATTACCACAATTACGGTCAGACCAATTAAATTGACCCGTCCAGCATTAAAATTTTATCTGAATATTACAGAGTGCTATTGTATTAAGTGTTTTTTAATTATGTATAAATTATAAAACTTTAAAAAATTCAATTTTATTTAATTAGCATATGACCAATAAATATTCTGATTAGCGACACTCTCTCCCCTCGCAAATCCCCAAACACTATAATTTGTCCTTCACTTATTTTAGTCATGTGTACATGGGTTTGTGATGCGCGGCGGGATGAACACTTTTTTTATCGTATGTAAAAGACTTTACCTATATAAGAGCATATTTTTAAAATTACAGGAAAAACTCAAATTTTTTTAAAAAATTTTGTAATAACTAGGTATTGTGAATATTTCACCAAAGACTATTTTCCCTTTAAATATAATATAGATGAGAAAAAAACTGCATTTATGGAAAAATCAATTTCAACTAAGAAGAGGTGGAGACTGAGGCTATGTTTTTTTAGAACCCGGCTCAGAGGGAGGCCGAGGAGGAGAGAGAAAACTGTCGTTTTCAATGATCGAGTGGTGCTCCTCCCACTAGCAGCAAAATCTCTGGTTTCAGCCGTTTCATGTCGACAGGGCAGAGGTATATAGGGCCTGTGGGGGCCCGTGCCCCCACGTGGTTTTCGGTCCGGTTCAGGTGAACCGCAGTCCGAACTTCGCAGCCGAGTAAACCCTAAGCCTGGAGTATTTTTTGCGGGCTGCGACATTTCCTTCCGATTTCTGCCGGCTGCCATTCGCAGTAAACCCTAATCTTGGATACCTAGGCGGCTCAGCCCTTGCTGCTGCTGCTCGATCCGCTGTGGCGATGTGCCTGTCTGGTTGTCTTTCGGGTAAATTTCTTCCCCACTATTTACCTGATGTTTTGTCTTTCAGTTAAATTGACATGATTTCCTCCCAATACTGGCTGCTGCAGTGCTGCTGTTCGTTAAATATTTACCCGATATTTTTTCTTTTAGTTAAATCGATCCGCTGTAAAATTTCTTCTGTTTTGAACTGAACTTGTTGTTACGTGTCCAACCATTACTAAATAATGAATATGTGATTTGAGTTTCTTCTTAAGATTGTCATTTGGACTTACTTAAATGTACATTATTTTTGACATGAATTTTAATCTTGCATTCGGATTGACGAGAATATTCAGCATGACCGATTGTGCTTCTATAGTTCTATACTTTTCGGTTCTTTGTTTTAGTTTGAAAACCAGGCTATGTGCATATGTCAGTAATGTCACCTTTGTGATTTCTCCATTGTTATCATTAATCATTTTGGTCACCTTTTGTTCAAAACTTTGTCGTGGAATCTAGAACATGTAACACATCTATCTAGTTTAGCAAAAATTCTAAAGCCCGGCCAACAGTCGTCATATGAAACAATCAGGTTCCAACAACCACAAATATAAATGATATTTTATTCATATTCTAAGTGTCTTGTGCCCCCACGCTTTAATATTCCTGCCTCCGTCACTGCATGCCGACCATTCTTAAAAGTACCTCCTGCCGGTTTCTCAAACGTCTTGCCTCCAGACCAGCCCCCGAGCCCCGCCGACCCGCCCAAATCTCAAACAAAACCTAATAATGATAGATTAAGGCTCTATTTGTTTGGGCTTTTTGGTGCTCCGTTTTGGGCAAAAGCCGCCTGAAGGTGGGTAAACAAATGAACCTCCGGCGGCGTTTGCTCCGTTTCCATCCGCCCGTCTTGTGAAACGCCCCAAAAAACTCCGTTTGCAGCGGCCACCTCCCCCATCCATTTCGAACAATCTGTTTCCACCCGCCGAATTGGCCCGCCACGGCGGAAACAAATGAAGCCTAAATAAAAGGGCATAAAAATTTGTGAACCTATAAAATTCGATCTACCCATAATCCTTCTTTTAGTTTTCTTTGCAGCAATATCTGTCCATAGTCTGGGTCATGAATAAGATATTTTAATTTCATCGTTCAATCAGCAAATCACTCGTATTTTTTTTCCATTTTTTCGCACCGATCGTACGGACAAATAATATCCCCGCACGATTATCATGGTACGCTCAGAGTACGTACTTATTACCATGCAATATAAATAATTAAATATAGCATGGGCATGATTAAACTGTATGGAATATAAGTAATTTAAATATAATCATTCTATAACCCATCGGCAATTATTAACCCCCAAGGAATTAAAACTGGGTGAATAAAGCGAATTTTAATTTTTAATTACGTCAAGAACCCGGATAATAGTCTTGGTCCGCGAATAATGAGAAGCCTGTAAAGATGTGGGGTTCACATGGTTTATATTTATGAAATACCATTCTGCTATCTGCACCGCAGATTTGGCTATTCGCACCGCATTTTCTCCTAATTTTTCACGTCTTTTGAAAATATGTCTTGTACATGTATTTTTAGGAAAAGTGTTCAACACGAAAGTTGTAGATCTCGACGAGATCTACAACTTTAGTGTTGAACAATTTTCTTAAAAATGCATGTACAAGGTGTATTTTGTAAATACGCCTAAATTTCGCGCCTTTTGTAAATACGTTTTGTACATGCATTTTAGGAAAATTGTTCAACACAAAAGTTGTAGATCTTGTCGAGATCTACAACTTTCGTGGTGAACACTTTTAATAAAAATGCATGTACAAGACGTATTCCCAAAAAACACGAAAAATTAGGAGAAAATACGGTACGAGTTGCCAAAACTGCGGTGCGAATAGCAGTTTTGTAGATCTCGACGAGATCTACAACTTTCGTGTTGAACACTTTTCTTTAAAATGCATGTACAAGGTGTACTTTGGAAATACGCCCAAATTTCTCGCCTTTTGAAAATACGTCTTGTACATGCATTTTTAGGAAAAGCGTTCAACACTAAAGTTGTATATCTTGTCGAGATCTACAATTTTTGTGTTGAAAATTTTTCCTAAAAATGCATGTACAAGACGTATTTCCAAAAAACACAAAAAATTAGAAGAAAATACGATACAAATAGTCAAAACTGCGGTGCGAATAACAGCACCTATTTTTATACGGGACCCTCGTAATTTTGAGCTTCTCATTCATTTTCCTGGAGCTTTCTTCAACTCCGAATTCTTTCAGAATAAAGAAGCATGAGGGGCAGTCAAAGCTGAAATTGTTGTTTCAAACTTCGAGAAAAAGCGCTCAATCTCTCTCCTCTCTCTATTAATTAATTTCACTGTTCCCACACCTCTCTCTCTCTCTCTCTCTATCTCTTCTCTCGCTCTCACTCGCTCCCTGCGCTCATCTTCTTGCTTTTGCTTTTCAGCTTTGAAGCCTTGAACCCTTCGTTGCCATCTAAGCTTTGAGTCTTTTGACGGCTTTTTTTTTCTGCTATGGATGAGTAGAAAGAGAAAATAATTATTAGGCTTGCATCGTGGATGTGTTAATTCAATAAATATTAAAAAATATAATTGGAGATATATTAATTACAATAATCGAAGGAGTATGTCATTTTTTGCATTATAATTATCCTAAAAAATGAGAAATGTGTTTCAATAATTTTTTAATCTTAAATGCTATAAAATCATCTTTTAAGTATTATTGCACCTAGGCCTCTAAACCAAAATCAACTGAACCGTAAAACCGAACCAAACCAAACCGTACCATACGGTTTGGTTCGGTTTCAGTAGCCCGCAGTTCGGTTACGGTTTAGATTTTAGAAAATTCATACGCTTCGCTCCGGTTTATGGTTTTGCGTGACAAACCGAACTGAGCCGTTGTGTATAAAAACATTTAATTTATTAATTAAATTTGATTAAACCATATAATTAATCATGCAACAGTTAATTACATTTCATATTTTCATTAAACCATACATTTCATGGTTTTGACTTTTGCCCGAGTGTGATTTTTTGACGATATCACCTGACAAGAAGCAGAGCAGCAGGGGAAAAGCCGCTTCTCCTCAATTTGCCCTAGTCCCGTACTTCTTCCAGTCTTCCGTCATTTCATTCTTGAAATATTTTAGAAAATTTTTGAATCACATGTGCAAATTTCAGATTTCTCTATGAATAATTACATGAGCCAATGTCAATGATTTAAATAAGGTTAATATACCTTAATATTCTGGCAACACTTTCATGTTGGATGGTTGAGCCTCATTCATTGCACTATTCATGATTTCTATCTATAAATTTTTAGACTTTATCACATTATTTAAACCACCAAAACCGAACTGAACCATTCGGTTTGGTTCGGTTCGGTTTCAATGTTTGAGCGGTTCGATTCAGTTTCAAATTTTTGGAACCACATAGATGTGGTTTGATTTGCTGTTTTGCTTACAAACCAAACCAAACCGTTACAGCTCTAATTGCAGGTCGGCTCGAGGATTCGGTAGACCGGTTTAAATTAGACCGTCTTAGTTCTGGAGCGGTCGAGAGCGCAAACAATCAATATAGATTGAATTGAGTGTGATAGGTGGCATGACAAATTTTCTTAACAAGGAAAATCTTGAAAATTTGTGAAAAATCACATGGTCGGATCGGTGCCGACCAAACTTTCACTATCTTGTTTGTGTTATAGGGCTTTTAGAGAACTTGAGGGCAACAAGCCGCCTCTCATTACATTTGTTGGGGATGAGAGAGAAAGAAGGGCTTCGAAGGTGATAGATCACCGCTCACTGAGCTAAGTACTTCTTCTTGTGCAGAGGAGCATTGGAGTCTTTGGTTGATACTGTTTGATGGCTTCGGTGATGCGTTCAACGTGCCTTGGCATATGCGGCTTGTCTCTTGTTACACGTAGTGGAGTCCCGAGCGAATATTATGTTGTTAACTGAAGGGCTTGCTGCGGACTGGGGGGCACAACGTGAGCGAGGTGGGAAAGTTGTGAAGGGAAGTGTGTGCTGCGTGGAACGGGTGTGTGAGAAAAACTCAATAACAAGCTTTGCATTCCACAAAAAGTTAAGTTACATGTGTATGACCTCATATTTATAGGGAGAAGAGAAAGAAAAAATATACAACAGACAATGTGCGACTAAAATACAACATGCGGGCAAACAATTAAAAAATTCTGACCGCTATAACAGAGCGGTTAGATAGACTGTCCGCTCCACACAAGTAACCATCGGTCTCCACTCAGTCTGCTGTCGCCAACCTGATCAGCAGTGCGTTCAACACAAGATAATAGATGCATAGGACCGTCGAACTTCAGGTCAGCTCCCTTAATCATCCGGTCGCAACAACTTGTACCCGCAGCTTCAGCTCTGCCTCTATCCGCAGCTTTAGCTGCTCCTCAGACCGCGACCTCTTTCAACAGCAACTTCAACCTCCTGTCCGCCAAACCCGTGACAGAGGGTTGAATGATCCTAGGCTGGCTAGAACTCTGACCAGACTACCAGAGGCAGTCCACAACACAGCGGAACCAAACCCCCAAAGCTAAATCCGTCAAACTGCCAAACCTCTAGACCGCTTGTTTCAAGTCATCAGACTGCCAATCCTCTAGTCCTCCTGGACCTGCAAACCGCTATACTACCAAACAGCCAGGCCGCCCGACCAAACTGCCAGACTGTCGAGATTCACAAAATCTAACACTCCCCCTCAAGCTGGAGCATATATATGTCAACCATGCCTAGCTTGTCACAGACATCTGAAAGAAAAACGGATACTAGTTTGGTAAAGACGTTTGCAAGCTCCTTGTCAGAAGTGATGAGTGGAGTACATATTTGATTCTTCAAAATTTCTTCTCTAACAAAGTGACAGTCAACTTCAATGTGTTTTGTCATTTCATGAAAAATTGAATTCTATGATATATGTATAGCAAACTGGTTATCACAAAATATGGGTAAAGGATGGTCATATATCTCCCTCAGGTCAAGCATAAGGCCGCGTAACCATTTCAACTCGCAAGTAGTCAATGTCATGCTTCGGTACTTAGCTCCAGCACTTGATTGTGACACAACAGACTATTTCTTGCTTTTCTAACTGACAAGATTTCCTTCCACAAAGGTGCAAAAACCTAAAGTTGACTTCATATCTTCTTTATTGTCAACATAGCTAACATCAAAATTTGCTTCTACCTTCAAATGGTTATGTTTTCGAAACAATAACCCCTTCCCTAGAGACCACTTCACATACTCTAGAATTTTCAAGGTAGAACGAAGATGACGTTTTCTAGGAGCTTGCATAATGTAACACCTCAATCCGTCACATAAAATGTAACAGAAGGCCCGGCCGGGACCCCACACCATATTTCACAAACAGTCAGTGGAGTTATGTATTGAGATCATAAATCTTTTGTGCATCCTAACTCAGAGTGCATTCTAGCGGAAGATAAATTAATTATGTATAGCAAACTGGTTATAACAAGGTACTATACCGAGTGATTTACCCCAATGCGCATAGCCCAACAATCAAGCCACTGTGTCGAGGGATTTATCCCAACGCGCACAACCCAACAAACATTTTATATTCAATATATTGTAAGAGTTTCATCATAACTTCCAGGTTATACGGTCAATAATAGACTCTGACTAAAACCTTAGCGCATCTGCCAAAATTTTAAAGGTCACACAACGGTTTGGACTACCTGACGTAATTGCAAGGGTCACGCGAGAAAAGGGACGATCAAATCACAAGACACGACATCTAATGATTTGACGAGAAGAAAAATTCCACTCAAGATTTTCCCTAGACGACCACCCGTTACCCAAGATCACGGCAAAAGGCCGCATTTAACATTTAGACCAGAATTAAAGGAAAACAAAGGGAGATAAACACGGTGAGCAAGGGAAGGAACACCACTTATCACGATTTTTACTTGAATCCGTCCTCCAAATTACTCTAAGTCGCAGATCGGTCCAAACAAAGGCGCGAGAAAGCGAAACCTATGGAGATTTGGCCAAAACGGAGGTTAGGGCTGAAAAACCCTAACGATAGAAGTTCACGAAATGGAAAAAACTTACCACGCACGTGTAGCTCGCGGCGAAAGCTTTCCGGATCTATGCTCCGTTGAAGATTTCGAGCACCGAAGCTCCGTCGGCGGCCACCGCAAGATTCACGAAAATCTCGCTCTTGCTCCCGGTCTCTCCGCTCTGGTTCGGATAAATGAAGAAGAAGTTGTCTCCTTTTCTTTATATATATATATATATATATATATATATATATATATATATATATATATATATATATATATATATATATATATATATATATATATATATATATATGGCTGTATTCATATGCGAATACAAAATCCATGCGAATGTGCGAATAAACACATCAGACCATCCATCATCTTTTCCTGCGATTTCGCACTGTTCTTCTCTTCTTCTCCCGCGATTTCGCCTCGCCAGGAAAATCCCTCTGCCCGTCGCTAAAGCTCCCTCCGCGACAATGGCGAAAGCATCTCACTATTTTTTATATCAAATGTAAATCACAGCAAAGTGAGCGATCTAGCCAATGCACTGTTCTTCTTCTCCGCGGAGCCCTCCACGAAATCGCGAAATCAGCGTAGCTTCTCCCTTCACGATAATGGTTGCACCATCTCCCTACGCGGCCATACTCCATCCCGCAGTGGCAATGGAGGCAGACGAAGGGCCCTATGCCCCCGCGATGCCTCTGTCTTAACTCCACATTGATTAGCTCTGTATACTCAATAACGTCGAGATCCACAGTAATGTCGTTGTGACTCCAGGGTATTATCGTCGAGATCAATAGTCGAACAGTACTCCCACTCTCACCATTTTCTCCCTGGCCTCATGACGATATTACTGTGAGCAGAACCATGATCATCTTCCTCTATCGCGCATAGAAGAACACAGACAAAAAGGCCAGGAGTCATAAACATGACTTTTAAAACGTAGGCACAGTTACAAATGTCTCGTCCTAGGCATTCAGTATAAACATTTTCTGCATTTCTTCTAATTATTTGACCTGCCCCTGCAATCCCCGGGGCTCCAACTCCATCTTCAGCATTTGCCTCAACTACATGGGCCCTATTTGGAGGTCCAACTGCTAGGAGTCATAAAAATGGCTTTCCTCAACAAGATGTTGGAGTCCCCTGTACTTTTTGTATAAATATGAGTGGACCCCTGTACTTTTTGTATAAATATGAGTGGATAAACAAGAACATAACAATCATTTTCACAATTGTAAAATGTTTGTGTTCTCTAGATTTGATGCTTATGTTGAAAAAAAATAGAAACAACAGTGCAGCAATTTGACAATGTTAATGGAAAACTCTAGGAATATCTCCCACAGCATGCCCTTTCCTTCCAAATCCAGCAATCAGCATCTCGTCCTGCGCACACACACACAAATGATTTAGGTCTTATAATTAATTTTTTTTTTAAATTATTTGAACTAGCATCAACCGTAGATCAAAAAGTAAACACAATCTTTTAAACTAAAGGGAAGAGAAATTGTACCTCCAAATCTAATTCCGAAACCTCAATTTCGTCCAACCAATCACTTTGATGGTATTTTTGAAGTTCAAAAAGAACATAGAATTTCAAATTGGATCCAGCTAATGACAGCTTTCAAAACGTTCAAGAATTTTAAAAAGCAAAATTTATAATTTCAAATGAACTGAAGAAATCAGGAATCAGACTACACATACCATATATATCTGCAACAGCTTCTATGGCTTTCTGCTTTGTCTTCTCATCATTCATTGCCAGAAGTTTCAGAACCACCTTCTGTTAAATTAAACAAATGAAACAAAAAGTTAAGATTTTTGGACAATGCATTTTACTACCAGATATGAAAAATGTATTTTAAACTCACAATTGATTTTTTTTGGACAATTACGACTATCATGTAATGCATGCTCCCCACAACTTCTGCATAGATGTGTCGATTTTTGCATGATTTCAATGGATGTCTCCTTTCCACTTTTCAATCTTTTACCGCTACCTTTGGTCTTTGCATATTAGGTGGAAATATCTCGATTTGGGTTGGAATTTGTGAGTACATGGAAAATTGGAATCTATTTCATCGCAGTCATATGTTCCACGCATTCGATTCTCCCAAATCATGGCACAATTCCTTAAATCAATCAAACTTTCATCTTTTAATTTGGCAAGTTCCATGCACCGAGCTAGTTGGGTCCATGTGCTTGATATCAATTTTCTTCTGCGCTCAATTTCTGAGAATCCTGCAAAGAATGTCTGGTCTATTTGAAAAATCAGCTTGCTAGTAGCAAGTTTGGTCCATCTAGTTGTGATACAATAAGTTGGCAGTTCAGTGATTCCTTGGCCTTTCAGAACAAACAATACATGACGACATGGAATGCCTTGGGTTTCAAACATTTTATAGCTGCAAGTTGTGTTTAACGAACTGTAAATGACTTCTCTATACTTATCATCTGGGTTACAACTGCCAATTATAGTGAATATGCATGAATCATTGAGTTCTTGAGACCTTTTCACCCTGCAGTCTATACATGAAGCCCATAATTCTTCTTTGAATATATAGAAGTTTTTATGGGTATATATTGAAGCTGCGTGTTTCTCGATTGGCAAGCTTGTTTTTATATCTGGTTTTCCATTAAATATGACGTGCTCAACCTTTAGTTCTCTCTGTCTTTGAGCTTCCATTGCATTATCAAATCTTGAATAAAACTCAACTAAGCCGATTTTGTTGTTCACAAAGTTTCCAAAGAATGAGTTTTCACTTTCTGACCTAGATGTCGTCCGCAATAAACCAGACAAAGGTATATTCTGTAAATATGCTGGAATCCACATTTTGCGAAGATCGAACATGTGCAATAACCAATCATTATTTGATAACTCAAAATCATATATTATAGCATTCCAAGTTGTTTCAAACTCACTCGGCGTCTCAGAATTCCATACACATGATTTGAAACGTCTTTGAAATTCTATAGCATTTAAAACACCACCAACTTTTTCAGACAATTTCTTCATTATATGCCACATACAAAATCGGTGTTTTGTATTTTTAAATAATTTTTCTATAGCAATCCTCATTGCAAGGTCTTGATCGGTAACAATCAACACCGGTTCATTCCCTCCCATACATTCTAAGAATTTGTCAAATAACCATGAAAATGATTCGGTTTTTTCGTTAGAAAGAAGCGCAGCACCAAAGGATATAGATAATCTGTGATGATTTAGTCCAGTAAATGACGCAAATATCATCGAGTACTTATTTGTATTGTAGGTTGTATCAAAAGAAAGCAAATCACCAAACATAGAGTAATTATTTCTAGCAATACCATCAGCCCAAAACACAGATTTCAAATGATCTTCGGCATCTAATTCATATGCATAGTAGAATGATGGGTTTTGCAGTTGTAAATTCTTGAAGTTTTGTATGAAAATTTGAGCATCAGAATCCGCAATCAGTGCTTTTAGGTCTCTGACATAATTTTGTACCCTCCAACTTGTTCTTTCATTATGTGGAATGCCTGTGTAGGTCCTATATTGACCCGGTCTAATGTATTTAACAGATTCTTCTGGACATCTGTTATTTTCCGATTTGATCTTAAAAAATGTTTTTTCCTCGTGGTGCATCATGTGTGATTATGCTCTTCATGAAAAGTGAACACGACATATTTTCCATCACTGGTCTTCTTAACACTAGCACTTGCCATACATCCGACTCTTGTATCCGATATTTTTCTGCATAGATTATCACCCATTTGCACTGGTTTATTCTTAACCTTAAACCCTTCTTTGGCGCACACAAAGTACTTATATTGCAGTTCACCTTTTTTATTTTTAGTGGCGGTTGAACTGCGCACACTACATCCAACATGATGTGCATAGGTTTTATAGAATATTTCAAATTCTTCAACTGACTCAAATATCTGTCCTTTGCTGGGTACTATCGCTTCAAAATTCTACAGAGAATGAATAAATTACAAAAAAACAATAATGCCCTAAACAATGACCTAAACAAATGCAGAGAAGGATTTAATAACTAGAAAATCCAAAGCCCTAAACAATGACCTAAACAAATGCAGAGAAGGATTCTTCGGGATTACATGATCGCCGGAGAGAGCGCCGTCAGAACGGAGAAATGATCCCCCGGGAGGAAGTGAGATGCTGTCGCGGGATGGAGAGGCGCTTATTAGGGCAGAGGCGTCGCTGGGGGCAGAGTGAGCAGCTCCTGTTGCTTCGAACTCCGAGGCTGAGCCTTCTGGCTCAGGAAGCAGGGGGAGTACTGCTCAATGCTTGCCCCAGGTAGGAGTGGAGCCCGAAGAAGCAACGGAAGCCGTGAGCAAGGAGCCGTGTCTTCGGAGATCGAAGAGGGTGGTTAAGCCACCGGCTCGGTACTATGATGGGAATGCAGTGAGCTTTGTCTCCTGCTTCTTTGCAGGTCCTCTGGATGAGCGAGAGCCTGCAAACTTCAACGAGGCCACTGGAGTGAAGGAGTGGATGATGCCATGAAGGAAGAGATTGATGCTCTGAAGAAGAATGAAACCTGGGACCTTGTGCCCAAGGTTGATGGCGTTACTCCGGTTACTTGCAAGTGGGTGTATAAGTTGAAGAAGAAGGCTGATGGGAGCATTGATCGGTTCAAGGCTCGCCTGGTCGCTAGAGGATTCTCACAGCAGTATGGAGAAGACTATGAGGAGACATTCAGTCCAGTTGCGAAGATGACTTCTGTAAGAGTGGTGATCGCCTTGGCTGCTAGCAAGGGATGGAGGTTGTGGCAACTTGATGTGAAGAATGCCTTTCTTTACGGAGAGATTGACAAGGACATCTTCATGGATCAGCCGCTTGGTTTTGTCTCTGAGAAGCATCCGGACTATGTCTGCAAACTCAGGAAGGCTCTCTATGGGTTGAAGCAAGCTCCTCGAGCGTGGTATGGGAAGATTGCAGAGTACTTGCAATTCTGTGGATACCTGGCTTCCAACTCGGATTCAAGCTTGTTCGTCAAGAAGAAGGGAGAGCTAAGAGTCTTGGTCCTGCTGTATGTGGATGATATGATCATCACAGGGAACTCGGAGGAGGAAGTAGCAAGGCTCAGGGCAGAGCTTGTTATACGCTTCGAGATGAAAGACTTGGGAGAGTTGCATCACTTTCTTGGTCTGGAAGTGGAGAGGAAGGAGTGCGGGGTTCTCATTAGCCAGAAAGGGTATGCTGATCGCATTGTGAAGCGGTTTGGCATGGGCGAAGGGAAGAAGTGCTCTACTCCACTGGAATCTGGGCTGAAGCTTCGACGAGATGAGGAAGGGTTATTCATGATCCCTTGGTGTTCAGGGCTCTTGTTGGGAGCTTGATTTACCTGACGATTACAAGGCCGGATATCGCTTATGCTGTTGGCAGAGTAAGTCGGTATATGGCTGAACCAAGGCAATCTCATCTAGTGGCGGCGAAGGGAATTCTGAAGTATGTCAAGGCTTCTTCTGACATGGGACTCCTCTATAGAAGGGACGCGGAAGTTGCATTACTCGGGTACACGGATGCTGACTATGGAGGTGATTCGGATGATCGAAGGTCTACTTCAGGTTATGTGTTCACTTGCGGATCAGCTAGCATCTCGTGGTGTAGCAAGAAGCAGGACTCAGTGTCGGTTTCAACCACGGAGGCGGAGTATAAGGCTTCGGCCTTGGCTGCTCGGGAAGCCGTTTGGTTGAGGAGGCTTATAGAGGATGTTCATGAAGAAGTGCAAGAGCCTACTTTACTTCGGGGTGACAATGAGAGTGCTCTCAAACTGGTAAACAATCCAGTGTGTCACGCCAGGACCAAGCATATAGAGATTGATCACCACTTCATCGGGGAGAAGGTGTTGGAGGGGTCTCTGCTGGTCGGGCATGTTCAGAGTGAGGATAATCTTGCTGACATCTTCACAAAGCCACTGTCGAAGGGGCCCTTTGAACGCTTGCGCAGCTTGCTGGGCTTGGTCACCACTTCTCACTTCAAGGGGGAGTGTTGAAATTTGTGAAGTGGAAGTGGGTGACGGGACAGGCCGCGCGGCCTGTGGCGGACAGCCTTGGCGGACTGGGCGGACTGAGGTTTGCGGCCTGGTGAAAAGTCTGGTGGAAGCCGGCTGTGTTCTGAGTGGGTGTTGCATGGAGTCCGCGGTTTGGTGCGACCTGGTATCTGCGGATAGAGAGGCTTGCGGACTGGTGCTTTGCTCAGTGGTCGCGGGTGCAAGCTTGTGCTGAAAGGCGGGTTGGCTCTTGTCCGCGGGAAGCTTGCAGACTGATGTGTCCGCGGTATTGGCTGTTGCGGACTAAGCTTAGAGCTTGGTTGAGGCCTTGTCAAGCTCTGGTGGCACAGCAGGGAGTTGCTGTGGAGATCGTTGTGGCGGCCTGGTTTTGGAGTCCGAGATTAGATCGCTGTGATAGGGCAGGAGTGCGAGGAGCTCGCGGACTGTGGCGGTCTGCGCTGTGGTGTTTTGGCGGACTGGGGTTTTGCGTCCGCCAAGCTCGCATTAGCCCCTTATGGTTTTGGGCTTGGTCACTCTTGGTGCCGAGTTCAGTGTGTCCGCCGTATCCGCCGAGTCCGCTGTGACCGGGCGGTCTGTGTTTAGCTGCCTTTGGTCGTGGACTTGTGGCGGATTGAGGTGTGTGTCTTGCGGACTGCCTCGGGTTGGTGCGGACAGCCATTGAAGGGGGTTTGCTGTCCTGAAGCGGTTGGAGCTTTGCGGGCTGATGCCTTGTCCGCTTAGCTTAGGCGGACTGGAGAGGGTTCGTCAATGGTTGCCTTGCTCCTGGCGGTTTTCCTTGGTGACCGGCTAAGTCCTCGCGGACTCAGCGGACGGTGGTTTGTATTCGCGCGGGCTGGGGCGGTGTCGCTATCTCTTGGGCGGTGACCACACTCCTCACCCGGCCTATAAATAGGACCCCCCTGGCACATCTACAGGAACTTGAGTGAACAGTAAGTTGGGGTGTGCGAAGTGTTGCGGTCTGTGTTTTCCAGTCCACACGGATTGTTTTAGGCTGACGGTTTGCTGTGTGCAGGTCGCGCGGATAACAACAAGGAGCCAGGAATGTGGCTGTGACTTCGGTCAAGTGCTTGGAAGTGTGCGGTCTTTGCGGACTCAGCAGGAGGTCGCTCTGCGGCTTGTCAGTTCTGTTTCATCTTTGCCAGCTTCAATAACCTGTCCGCCGGCTTCAGGCGGGTAGGGGTGTTCCTCAGTTCGGGTTCAGCAGAAGGCGAATAACGGTGTGTCCGCGCGGCCTCGCGGCTTCGGCGGACTCCGTGGTATTCGGCGGATTGCAGCATAGTTCGGGCGGTTTCGGCGACCTCGGCGACCTCGCGGTCTCGGCGGACTCGGGTTCTGTCCGCCCGGCTTGTTTTTTGGTGCTTCTGTTTTTCAGCTGTTATACTAGCGAAATCATGTCTCGCTATGTATGCCTCGCATTGTAAAGAAGTGAATGAATAATAGACCTGCTTGTGCTTCCATTGTTTGTTGTGATTTACCTTTGTTCCTCTAGTCCTTGGTTTCCGCTGGTTCAACGTGCGAACTGGGTAGTTCCGAAGATATTAATTTGGCGTTTGGGCTATCTTGCTGACCACGTTGAGAAAATTTAACAAAATAATGAGTACCCAAATGATGTGATGTTGTGCTAGATGCATACGCTTTAGAGTGCCTTAGGTGAAGCTTGGGTGTTGCATTCATGTTGCATAGTAGGCCCTATTATTAAATGCTCAACAGTAGAGAACATGTATGATGTTTGAGACATCCAAGCCTATTTCCTTAGTTATTTTTCTTGCTTATGAATATTGCATACGAAGTGCTAACTTGCAGGTTGGAGGAGTACCCCAGGGTCCGTTAGGGGCGGCCGGGAGGAGATGTGTTGGTTACACAGTTTGAGGTCAGCCTTTGCTGACCCACATTACTAATAATTTTTACAGGGTAAGGATCGCAAGCAGGAGCTAGCTCGCCGGCCAGAAAGGCCTAAGCCTCATGAAGTGTTACCTTTTTGCTGTAACACTATTTTTATGATATTGTATGTATGATGCCCATGTGACCGGCTTGCATGCCGAGGTAGACTAAGTGTGCTTATGCACTTTTATAACTGATGTATTATTTGAGTTTAGACTCACTCTTGTTGTAAGGCCATAAGGTCATCTTGTTACTCTTGTAGGCATGGATAACTTCTAGTCTTGTTGTTGTTTCCACTGTGTTGTGTTTGAGTTTTGAGTTTGGGTAGTTATATCATCTTTTAATACTGAAGCTGGGGCGTCTGTATGTTGTGGGGCCCCGGCCGGACCCATATTATACGGTCATTACAGGGGAGGTGTTACATGCTGACCCGCACCCTCTGCTCCTGCCCTGTGCTGGTGATGATCTTCATCTCCACTACTTCCTCGGCCGGCTCCAGCCGCGATTGCTCCTAGCCGACCCTTGCTTCTTCTTCCAGCTCCAACTCCTCCCTTCCTACTTCCTCCTCAATCTCCATCGCCTCCTCCGGCCCCTCCTGCTGCTGCTCGACCTCTACGCCCCTCTGGGCCTCTCTCTCCACTCCTCCTGCTACTTGCTGTTCCACCTCCATCGCCTCCTCCGGGCTCTCTCGCTGCTACTCGACCTCTACGCCCCTCTGGGCCTCTCTCTCAGCTTTCTCCTGCTCCTCCGCAGTCTCCTTCCTCGCCTCCTCTAGGCTCATCCCCTCTTCCTCGACGTCCTCCTCCTGCTCTGTCATCTCCCTCTCTATCTCTTCTGCCTCGACCATCCAGGACACGGTGTTGACCGCCGTCACATAGCATTGCCTCGCCACCTTCGAATCCCCCCTGATCCTAACCTGCACCCCTCCGTTATTGAACTTAAGACATTGGTGGAAAGAGGAGGGGACGCAATGAAAGGCACTGATGAGGGGACGCCCAAAGATGGCGTTGTAACTGCTCGGAGCGTCCACTATCACGAACCTGCAGTTCCGTGACACGCCTCACAACTTCACATACAGCCCTACCCCTCCTTCTACTTCCTTCCTCTCTCCAGAGAATCCGAACAGCGGTCCATCCGAAGCCAAGATCCTTTTCCCCTCAACCCTCATCTCATCAAAGGCCTTCTTGAAGATAACGTTTACTGAGCTCCCGTTGTCCACCAGTATCCTCGAGACCGTGAAATTCTCCACCGCCGTCTGGATCACTAGGGCATCACAGAACGGATCTTCATAGTACGACATGTCTGCTGACGAGAAGGTGATCTTTTCTTCCGGTGGGGGAGCCTGGGAGGTAGAGGCGACCCCCCTTCGGTACATGATTTGAAGGCTCCCCTTGCGGTTTGCCTCGATCCCCACTCCTCTGTGGATCACCCCGATTCCTCCCCGGGTTCCCACGCCTACCCGGTCTTCACATTTATCCTCCATCTCCCCCTGCTGTACTTCCACGATCCTAACCGACGGATCCCGCCTCCCTGCTCCTCTTGCTTCTCTCATCTCTAAGAACTCAGGGCAGGTGGCCGTCGTGTGACCCTCCTCCTAGTGGAAGTCACAAAAGAGCAACGCTGACCTACCCCTTCTTCCTTCTCCTCCTCTTCTCCCAGCTCTTCGAACTCCTCTCCTTGCTCCTCTTCCTCTGCCCACCTCCATGGCCTCTTGCGGCGGCGGGATGCGACCCCTTGGCTCCTGCATCCACGCCGGTTGGTCGAACCTCCTGGGTTCTCGTAAGTTATCTCTTCCCTGGTAGCCTCCTCCTTAGCCCTGGGGGCGACCCTCACGGGGCCTCCAACCCAACCGGTTGTTCGGCTCCCGGGCCCCCCATCCCTGCTGCTGCCCATGTCTTCGGGGTTCTTCCCTCCTTCTTTCTTCTCTTCGCTCCCTCTGATCTCTCGGATCCTTCTGCCTTCCTGCTGCATGCTCCTTCACATCATATTCCGCCAGCCTGGCCAACTTCCTGGCGAATGCTGGATTTGCCCTCTTGAAGTCTATCTCTTTCGCCGCCCTCTCCATGAGCTCCTCAAAGGAGAGGGGGACACTCTCTTCAACTCCATACTGAAGAATCCCGGCCTCAGCCCCAGGGTGAAGGCGAGCATCAGCGCGTACCCTGGGACCTCCTGGACCAGGAGGATCTCTTCCTGAAATCGGTCAACGTAGTGACCCAGTGTCTCATCCTGCTTCTGCCTCACTACAAACAGGCACTCCGCCTCCTTCTTCCGCTTCTTAGACGTTGAGAACCTCAACAGAAACCCTCACCGCAGATCTTCAAAGTTGTATATCGAGCTCGCCGGCAACTGGTGGAACCAGTCCCGGGCCTTCTCCTTCAATGTGATGACGAACAACTGACATTTGAAGGCATCTGTCATCTGCCTTATCGAAACCATGTCTTCGAACCACTGTACATGCTGTACGGAGTCATCTTTCCCGGAGTAATAGGACATGTCCGGCTCCCGGAACCCCTCCGGTAGCGGAGCTGAGATGATAAGCTCGCTGAAAGGGCTCTCGCCTCTTGCCTGGCGAGAGGGCACGTCCTGCGGCCTCGGCTGGCTGGCCCGATCCGCGAGACCGTGCCCAGGGAAGAGCTCTCACACAGCCGCCTCCCTCTCGCCCAAATTTGCCAGAGTCTCCTTGCCTGGGCGCTGGCCTGGGAAGAGCTCCCGCGCGGCCACGTCCCTCTCGCCAGCCTCCGCCGGGACCTCCTTCCCCGGGCGCTATCCAGGGGCGTTCTCTCCCAAGAGCGGGACCTCCTTTATCGGAACCTGAGGTGTGGCCCACTCGCTTCTGGCCGAGAAGGCCAAGCTGATGGTCTGCAGGACTTCTCGCCTGAAGTCCTCCAACATCTTCCTCGTCGCCTCCTCTCCCCGGGTGGGGGAGCCTCCAGAACCAGACCCTTCACCTTCACCTCCAGCCATGAGACAAAACACAAGGCTTTCTTGTATCAGCTGCCTTCCACGCTCACCGCACCAGAACTGTTGAAGCCAAAAATGACCTCAACGAGAGTTCAAAACTGGGGTGCAGCCAACACCAACTTCTCTCGAGCCTCGACTAGTTGCAAAGGACCTAAGACTGACCCAAAGCCTCAGTAGGGAGGTCCCACCTAACACCCGGAAGATCTCTGAGAGCTTCCCTCCAAAGCCAAAAGCTGGGCTAGAAGCTCCTCAGAAAGCACTGGAGATTTGGAGGATAATGAGAGTTTGCTTTCTAAGGAGCCCTTATAGGTCTATTTATAACCTTTTGCTGACCTGAAATTACCGAAATACCCTTAGCTGGTCTGCAATAGTCAAAACCCGCTGTTTATAAAGTACTAAATGCAGCCCCTGAGGGTATAGGGGTAATTTTACCTGAGGGTAATTAGCTAATTTTACCCCGGGCCCTGGGCCCCACTCGGCGAGAACTCTGAGCCGAGAACCTTCCTGTCCAGAGCTTGGCGCAAGCGATCTCGCTTGCTTATGGGCAATAGCTCCTCCAAGACGCGTGCTTGGTAGAAGCGCAAGCGTTCCCGCCCACTCATGGACGGGAACTTCTTCAGGGTGGGAGCCCGAAGCTAGTCCAATCCTGACCGTTGGTGCCTCCGGGTCCTACTCAGCGAATATGAGGTTGTTCATCAGTATTTTTCGAATAATCATTTTGCATCTCATCGATTGAACTTATAATGTATGATATGGCACTCATACTTGCACTTATAAATTATAATGCATGATAGTTGATAGTTGATACCTGAACAAGTATGAGAGAACTATTTGATGACTATGAAGTTGCTGCTAAAGATTGCCGAATAATAAGTATGAGCACCTGCATTGAGGAACCCAAAACTACTATTAACAAAAGCATGACAGGGCACCAATAAAATGCTATAAGTAAAACAATGTATTAGATTTCAAATGCTAGCAAGTAAAACAATGCTAGATTTGAAATCACTGGTGAAATGCTTGATATGGCACCAATGAAATGCTATAAGTAAAAAAAATTTGAACTTATAATGCATGATAGATCACTCATTTTGAAACTTTTGGGAGACTACTCTTTCCTGTATTCTGAATGTAAACTACAAAGTGAGATAACAGCATGAAAAACGTTTCCAAATTGGAATCACAAGTCTACAAATGAGCTGTGTTCTTCATTCAGGAATCAATCACTAGCAAAATCAATAACATTAACCACAACATCTTAAGATGAGTTACTTAAAATCAAATTAAAAACTTACGAATTTGATGATGTAAATATGTAATACATTATTATGAGTGTTGCATTCACATTAACCGACTAATATCATTTACCTAAAGGATATAGTGATATACTATGTTGATTTAAAAAAACCAATATCATGTTTGTAAAGAGCATAGAGATTAAAGAGCGATTCATAATTGATGTGAAAGATCGATAGAGAGATCGGACTGCTGCATTCCTAATGGTAGAGAGATCGGAGATCAGAGAAATACCCAAAGAAAGATTGATCCACTTCGTTCCAAGAAGATTTTGGGTTCCCGTCGCCGCGCTTGCCGCCGCGATGCCGCTTGCCGCCGCGATGCAGCGATGTCGGAATGCGGCTTGCCGCAGCAATGGTGTCAAAGTCGCTGGTTTACGGGAGGAAGAGGACGCTTTTCATTCCCGTCGTGAGGAAGAGGAGGGATTTTGGCACTTAACACCCTTCAATTGAGGGTGTTTGACACATTGCACCCTAGGTTTTAAATTTTGAAACTTTGCACCCTCCAATTGGATTTTGGGGTTTTAGAAGCTGCATTTGGGGTTTTAGAATAAATGATTTTAATAAAATGAGAGTGCATTTGGGATTTTAGAGAATGCAAAGTGCCAAGGATTCAATATGAGGGTGCAATGTGCCAAACACCCTTAATTGGAGGGTATGAAGTGCCAAAAACCCGAAAGAGGAAGATCAGGATCAGTGTAGTGTATTACTGTATTCTGAAATCGGCGTGAGAAGTGAGAACCGAGTAAAAAGTGAGAGTAAAAGATAGTCTTAAACCTAAATCTAAACAGAATCTGAACTGCCAGATTACAAATGTACGGTGAAAACGGGTCAAATGTTGAACCGTCTGGTTATCTAGAAACCGGCCCGGTTCCCAGTTAACTGGTCCAACCGCCCGATTAACCGATTCTGGGCCGGTTTTTGGCGAACACAGTTTTAAGAACCTGACCGAACCGCCGGGGGACCGGTCGGCGGTCTGACCGGTTGAACCGGCCGGTCCGATCCGGTTTTTAAAATGTTGCTTATTTTCAAGCTCCAGTTCATGCGTTCTTAAGTGGGCCTCCAGTCTACTTTGTTAGCCCAATTCAGATAAACGAATGGGCCATAGTAAATATTCAATTTGCACGTGCAGCGCACGACCCCTGATCGCCCGATAAGCGTTGCCGAGGTCGGAAAAGCTGAACGAGTGTGCTGGATAGCCCTTCTCCTATCTGCGAGCAAAGAAAATCAGGAATGGCAGAAATAATTGAGCGAGTTCGCCGTCTTCTTCACTAATCCCAGAAGAACAAAAATTGTGGGAAAAATACGTCGGTGTCGCGGGGAATTTGTTGATCGTCGGAGCATTTCATTCAAGGGTTTTGTTTCATAGGTATTTCCCTCCAATCTCTCGCATCCTTACTGATTTTTTATCATCTTGAAATACGATCGATCTTTCTGGCTACGTCCAGGAATCTCAGTTTCAATCGAATCCGGAACGTTGAAGATTTCCCCCTTTCTAGGCGTAGTTGTGGCCTTTCTGATCCGGATCAAACTACATGTTGCATTAGCTAAATTTGTAAATGGGTCGTAGAAAACCTAACTTTCTGATATATCCATGTACACATGTTAAGTGATTTTAGCTAAAGAAATTTTCAAAAGATCTATCCAAGTATATAGTGGACTTTTGGCACTAAACACCCTCCAATTAGGAGGTTTTTGTACAATGCATCCTAAATTTTTAATTTTGACATTTTATACTCCAAAAGCTTTAATATTGACATTTTGCACTTTCCTAATTGAATATTCAGGGTGCAAAATGTCAATATTAAAGCCTTTGGGTTTAAAGTGCAATGTGCAAAAGTCTCCTAATTGGAGGGTGCTTCGTGCCAAAGTCTCTTATATAGTTAAAATTGTAAACAACATAGTTCCGTACTCCTTGAGTGTTACATGAGATTTTAAACTAATTTACACTTATATTTTTGCAATTTCTATTGAAGTTACCTTTGATTCTCCTTTTTTTGCCCAATTGCAGCTCCATAACACTTTACTTTTAAATGTTCATAATATTATTTTCTTGCATGGTGCACTTAAGACACTTCTCCTTGCTAATAACTCAATCTTAGCTCAATAAATTTTATCCTTATATATATATGGTCTCAATATTCAATACAATAGATCTAAATTTTATAAACCTGTTGCATATGGATGTATATTCTAGTAATTGTTTTTGTAAAGAGGCACCATTGGTTAGAAGGACGCTTTTTTCAAAAAGTACAAACCCATACACTTGTTTAAAAACCTTTTGTAAACACAACCATAATCAAAGCAAAAATATACAATTTATATTGATTCTTGATATGGACATACCGTAATTAGGAACTCTTTGATCATTTAATCTACTTTGCTATATCATATATATATCTTTAATAACTTCAACATACCTTTAATACACTAATACATGGCGAGAGACATCTCTCCGGTTATCAATAATGAGTATTATGTTTCAATATTATCAGTATTTTTGTTAGGTATTTTATGTTATTTGGTCTTGTGATCGTTGTCAAGTAAAAAAACTCATTATCATTTTATGCATATCTATTTATGTTAATGGTACTTGAATTCAAGGTTGCAGATGTCGGATGTCGGATGTCGGGTTCATGTCTGTTTGAGTTTGAAATGTCGGATGTCGGATTGCGGGGATATATTGAGGATATTTTACAATGTTGGATATTTAATATTTAAATAAATATGTTCATATATATACACAATTTTTATAAACATGTATAAATGTATACATAATGTGTGCTTATAAATTACACAATAAACATATACACACACAATGTATGTTTATAAATTACATAAGAAAGAGCCGTCGACTGTTATAAACGAGATAAAGATCACAAAATGAGAGCGAAATGAGAAAGTAATCGACACTAGAATTAGAGAGATGCACAAAATGAAGCACAATACAAAATATTTCCCTTTTGTCTCTTCAAAAGGGACAACCTAGTGCACAAAGCATCCCCACACAACGATGGTCCGGGGATGGATCCCACCACAATGGTGAAATGCAGGGAAACCTTACCTTGCATTTCTGTAAGAGGCTGCTTCCACGACTCGAACCCGTGACCTCAAGGTCACACATCAACACCTTAACCAGTGTTTGGTCTCTTCAAAAAATGAAAAAAATATTTTTAATACTCTTGTCGATATATCGGTCGCGAAATATCGCCCAATAGATCGGGCTAAACAGATATATCATGTGATATTTTCAAAAAAATGACATTTTTGCTTAAAATATCAATGTCGTGACGTTTTATCCCCAAAACCTTTATGTCGGCTGACATGTCGGTCGACATCTACAACACAGCTTGAATTAAGTTGTGTATGGATTATGACTACTATTATGAATGATAGGCGACTTTAGATTGTAATTGAAATTGTTTTATTAATGAATTAAAATGACTTCTATTTTGGCATTCTATGCGCTGATTGATTCTCTTTCCTCCTCCTCATTGAGCATCTTCATACTTTCTCTCTGCCTTTTGCTTCCTTTTGAGACATTCACATATCTAATTTTACCATTGCCCTTCTTCTTTCTACCTTTCTAGTTCTTCAGCATGATTTTACTCTTTTTAGCAAACCAACGTATAAAAGGTCACCACGTCATCAATTTTGGGATTCATTCTTCTTCTCACAGTCAGATAATCTTGGAAAAGTTTTCCCATGGTTACTTAAAGTATGAAGTGTAGTTTACAATACCTTTGTATTGGTCAATTGATTGTTTAAGGTATTAATTTACTTGATGTGTTGTAAAATTTAGGCACGGTAATGTTATGGCCTCTGCGAGGTATACGTAAAGGAGCGAGCAATCAAAATGATTGCTGCTAGAATTGACCGTCTCTCTCTTTGATGCATGAGCTTGTCAACCCCTCTTCTGTTAAGATTCTTCTCCATCAGGTTCCTCTACCATTCCATGGTGTGAGTGGTCATATCTTCATCTTGTCCCTTCTTCCTTCAAGATTGAGAACCCTAGAGGAGTTAGGGAAAAAAGTTGTCTTGTGTGACCTTCGATCAACTCTTCATCGACCTCACATTTGTTTTCATACTTGATCCCATAACAACTTGGTATTGGAAGCACACTCATCTCCATCTTCCGCGTCACTGGTCATTTGTAACTTTATTCTCACAGGAACTCTTCTATGAAGACTGGTGGTATCTTTTTCTTTCCCCTCGACATTTTTCTGTGCTATGTTTATTGAATTTATTCAATTATATTTGATTTTATGTATTAATAGGCGTCCCTAACTCTGATATGACCCCTTCCCTTTCTAACAATTTAGGAAATTATCAGGTGAATTTTATTTCTTTCCCTTCTTCTTTCTGTTGGCAGAGATTGATCTAAGAAACATTCCCCCCAAATTTGTCTTTGTTATAGAATTTGATCGTGTTGATGCTCGTTGTTGATGGGCTTGCTAATGATTTCCCAGCAGTTGTCCATGTTTTCATAAAAAAACAAATATCTGTTTTCTATCAATTCTTAGGTTATTTCAAGGAAATCATGATATTTAGTTGTTGCCTGGGCTTAATTTAATTTGATGATTGTAAGTTTTTGATTGTGTAAATGTTGTTGATCGCTATTTGACTATTATTTGCTCGTGTAACCAAATTTCCGTATCATACAATGAAGATAACCGTTTTGATTCATTCATCTTGCATGAATGTCTAACTATGACTTTGAACGAGTAAAACAGGTTCTTTTTGGAGATTTTGCAACAAGCTTGTCAAACATAGTTTTGCACTTTGGTTTGATAAATCTTATGAATATTTTTTTATGCTTACCTAGATCTCATTACTCATATATATGAATATGAAATGTGTATATAGTTCTAAATTTTATGTTGTTCTGAAATTTAGATGTGTATAAAACGATTTCAACAGTTTAATCAAAACATCTGTCATAGCGTTCTTTTTACCAAACAATTTAACTGTTGCTCTATTTTGAACAAATCTGCAAATGAAGTTTAATCCAAACAGTTTTGATCTGTAATCTCCATTTCTCAAATCTCCTTTTGTCACAACTGCAGCTCTTCTAAACAGACCCTTAAGGAAGGTTCGACGTCATTCTCGGCATGAAATGGGTGAGGACCTTGGGGCCGATTATATTTCACTTCACTTCTCTTGCTATGTTTGTCTAAGTCGATACCCAACTACTCATGGCACATCATCACTGAACCTACCACACTGCTCATCCATTCCATTCAGGTCAACATCGATCCACTTACTATGCTTGCACCAGTCTTGTTGGATAATGCAAGCGACACCCCTATAAGACTTCCCAATGTTCGTAAGATCATTGTGTTTACTTCTTCCGATAGCCCCCCAGTGGTCATTTGATTACCATTGTCCTTTTCTCTAGAAGGATGAAATTGAACGACAATAGACCTCCGTGCGACAAGGAATTATACCTGAGTTAATCCCCCTTCTCCTCTGCAGTGCTCCACGTCAAAAAGAAAGAAGGTTCCTAGATGTTCTACATGAACTGCGTCAACTCAACTCTCAGATAGTAAAAGACATTTTTTATCCCTATGGTGGATGAGTTATTGGATGAAATTCATGGCGCGAGTTTTTTTTCTCTAAACTTGATCTATCTTCTAGTTCCCATCAAATCCAGATGGATACAAGGGACGTCAAAAAGGCGGCATTATGCAGTACACACTCACTATTTCAACTTCAAATTCTTCGTGAGGTTGTTCAGCTTTATCAACACTCCAACAACCTTTCAAGCTCTTATGGACATGGGATTCCGTGACCATCTCCAAAATTTATACTCGGATTCTTTTATAACATCCTTGTTTACATCAAAATTGATAGTGGACATCTCCAACCTCTATGCATAGTTTCGTGCCTTTTTTAAAAGCTACATTTATTCATCAATTGCCGCAAATGTTCCTTCAACGATTTAGCAATTTCATATTTGGCCCACATTGTACACGTGGAAGGGGTATCCACCTATTCAGCTAAGCTCAATGCATTGGCCAAGCATGTTAGGAATGCAGACAGCGGTAAGGAGCTCGAAGGGGCGTCGACAGTGTGACATGTCTGTTAGAATCGTAAATTGCTTATGAATAATGACCACTCTTGGGGTAATATATACAAGACCAAAAAATACAAATAAGCTCCTATACATACACACAATATCTAACACCCCCTCAAACTCACGGGGGATCATACATCGAGAGTTTGGACATAAGGTAGTCATGCTGAACCCTCGTCTGGGGCTTGGTGAACAAGTCCGCAATCTGATGCTCGGTGGGAACATACTGGGGAACCAATGTACGTCGGTTGTACTGCTCACGGAGGAAGAAGACGTCGACTCCAATGTGCTTGGAGAGGGAAAACTTCACTGGATTCAGAGTGAGCTGAATGACACCAGTGTTGTCGCAAAAGAGAGTGGTCGGTCCTGAGGAGACAATGCCAAAATCTGCAAGAAGCCAACGAAGCCAGATAATCTCCTCGGCCGTAGACGCCATGGCGCGTAGCTCAGCCTCAGTACTAGAGCGGGAAACACCAGATTGTTTCTTGGACTTCCAGGCAAGCAAGGAGGAGCCCCAAAACAGACAGAAACCAGTGACAGAGCGACAATCAGAAGGATCACTAGCCCAAGTAGCATCAGAGAAAGCAGAAAGCTGGAGGGAACTACTGCTAGAGAAGAACAGACCACGGACAGGAGTCGCACGAAGGTAGCGCAGTAGCCACAACAAGTGAGCATAATGGACTGATGTAGGAGTGCTGACAAACTGGCTCAACACATGGACTGCATGAGCAATATCTGGCCGAGTGATGGTGAGATAGACCAGGCTGCCGACCAAATGACGATAACGAGTGGGATCAGCAAGAGGGATCCCCTCATCAGCCTGAAGCTGCAGGTGAAGCTCCATCGGTGTGGCAACAATGCGGGTGTCAGAAAGAGCAGCTCGAGCTAGAAGATCAATAGTATACCGCTGCTGAGAGAGCTGGAACCCTGCAGAGGTGGAAGAAAACTCAATGCCCAGAAAATAGATCAAAGGTCCCAAATCTGTCATCTGAAATTGCTGCTGCAGATGATGCTTGACAAAATCAATGAAAACTGGGTCATCACCAGTGATGATCATATCATCCACATAGAGCAGAAGAAGAGTCCGGCCTCGGGAAGAGGTGTGAACAAACAGGGCCGGGTCGTGCTGGCTGGGCTGAAAACCAGCGGCTGTAACGACAGAGCTGAAACGCTCGAACCAGGCTTGAGGAGCCTGTTTAAGACCATAGAGAGCACGACGCAACTGACAAACCATGCCAGGAGGAGCAGCAAAACTGGGAGGAACCATGTAGACCTCCTGCTGTAGGTCACCGTGAAGAAACACATTCTTCATATCTAGCTGAAACAGGGACCAACGATGGACAGCAGCAGCAACAACAAGTGTCCTGATCGTGGTCATGTGTGTCACAGGAGCAAAAGTCTCATCATAGTCTCGACCATGCTCCTGCTGAAAACCTCGAGCAACCAGACGAGCCTTGTACCGCTCAATAGAACCATCAGAGCGAGTCTTGATCTTATAGACCCACTTGCATGTGATGGGAACATCATCAGGAGGAAGAGACACAAGATCCCAAGTAGACGTACGCTCAAGAGCAGCCAACTCGTCAAACATAGCAGCCTGCCACTCAGGAACCTGAGCAGCCTCGTGGTAGGAACTAGACTCTGGAGTACTGGTGGAGGTAGCAGGGGAGCAGTGAGGTCGAGTGGTAAAACCGAGGCGATCTGGTGGATGTCGATCTCGAAGGGGGTAACGTCTGGCAGGCGAATCATCTGCGGGACTCTCACTGAAGGCTGGTGGCACTTGTGGGATAGTCAGAGCACGACGAGTGTAGTGGTGGTGAATAGGAGGTAGAGGGCCGGGAGATGACAGAACATGAGGAGGTGGAGAGGATTCAGAAGAGGGAGATGACGATGATGGCGGTAGCTCTGCTGGTGACTAGTCTGAGTGGTGGCAAAACAGGTGGTGGTACAGTAGGAAAAATAAAGAACTGAATATCAGCCGGGGTAGTGGATGTGGGTGAAGCAGAGGTGGATGAAGAAAGGAAGAAATTTTGGTCCTCAACGAAGGTGACATCACGAGAAATGCGAAGACGACGCGCAACAGGGTCATAACAGCGGTAACCCTTGTGCTCTGAGCTGTAGCCTAGAAAAACACCTGCAACAGACTGAGCAGAGAGCTTAGTCCGCTCACGTGGTGGTAATAAGACATAACACAGACATCCGAACACACGAAGATGAGTGTATCGAGGAGGATGAGAGAGCAAACACTCACTGGGACACTGACCTTGAAGGAAAGTGGATGGCTGAAGGTTGATGAGATAGACAGCGGTGGAGACAGCCTCAGCCCAAAAATGTGGGGGAACATGAGAAGCCAAAAGAAGAGTGCGAGCGGTCTCAATGATATGACGATGTTTCCTTTCCGCAGTGTCATTCTGGGAATGAGCACCAGGACATGAGAGCTGTGGGAGCGTGCCATGAGAGACGAGAAGGTCACGAAACTCATGCGATAGGTACTCCCCCCCTGAGTCGGAGCGAAAAATACGAATAGAGGCAGAGAACTGAGTACGAACCATGGTGGAGAAAGTAACATAAAACAGAAAAAACTCAGCATGAGAACGCAACATATATATACAAGTGAAACGAGAAAAATCATCAATAAATAAGACATAATAGCGATGTCCACCATTGGATACAAAAGGAGCAGGTCTCCATACATCAGAATGGACTAATTCAAAAGGAGCAGAAGACCTAGACATACTAGACTGATAGGGGAGTTGTAGCTGTTTTCCAAGCTTACAACCCGTACAAGAGTGACTAGTGTCAACAGATATACGACCCAAAACACCCTGACGAACAAGAGTTGAAGGACGGACGCCACTGGGATGACCAAGACGATGGTGCCACTGACGAAAGGAAACAACGGGAAGACATAAAAGAGGAGCAGCTGAGGATAGTGTGACTGATGGCAGACGAAGGTACTCAAGGAGATATACCCCACTATGGTGACGGCTAGCTCCAATGAGGGTCCCTGTAAGACGATCCTGCACATGACAAACAAACTCATCAAAAACAACAAGGTAACCACTAGAGGCAAGCTGGCTGGCGGAGATGAGGTTCATGGAGAGCTGAGGGATGTAGGCAACATCAGGAATGTAGAACTGAGGGGTGTGGAGAAGGCCACGACTGGTAATAGGAAGGGTGGTGCCATCAGCAATAATAACACGTAGGTTGGAGGAAACAGACTGGCAAGCATGAAGATGGGTGACATCATAAGTCATATGAAAAGAGGCTCTAGAGTCAAGTAACCACGAGGACGGAGAGATACCTGACGGGGTAGAGGCCGCTAAGGGATCAACAGAGGTAGAGGCCTGACCAACTGTGGCTGCAGATGTACTTGAGAAGGTGCCTGAAGACAGCTGCTGAGCTAGCTGTAGGAGCTGCTCAGAGAAAGAGGCCGTCGGAGGAGGCACAGGCAGAACTGGAGCTGCACGCTGCTAGGTGTCACAAGACTGGATGTTCTGCTGGAAGCGCTGAAGCTTGCGACACTCAGACGCTCTGTGGCCCAGTGCATGACAATAATGACAGCGAACAGACTGCCGTTGCGCAACATTGGGACCCTGGGAAGAGGGTCCCTGGGTGGTAAACGGAGCAGACGGTCGCGCAGGAGTACTGAGCCCTGGAGAAGGTGGCAGCGGAGGCTGCGGAGCAAACTGAGGAGCAGCCAAGACAACATGGGGGGAGGTAGTGTGCTGCGTCCCCTCCATGGTACGAAGACGAGTCTACTCCGCCAGAATCGTGGACAGAGTGTTACGTAGTGTGGGTGGAGTACCCCGATGGAGAAATTGTGAGCGGGCAGACTCAAACTCCGGGCACAGGTGCATCAAGAAATCGTAGACACGGCAGGCATCTCTGTACTGAGCGGCGACAACGCAATGACAGCAGGGCAAGCAATGGGGGCGGCGCCATCTCGTCACACTGACGCCAGAGGGAAGTGATCTCAGCAAAAAACTCCTGAACTGAGCGGTCGCGCTGGTAGGTAGCTGCAAGAGTCTGTAACAATGAATACTGAAGTGTCTGGCTGGAAGGCTGATAGAGATCGGAAAGATGATCCCAAATCGGCGTGGCAGTAGGGAACTCACAGATGGCCCGGCGGATGGGTACCTCACAAGACTGGCCAAGGATAGCAATAGCCCTGGAGTCATCGTCCTGCCACTTGGCCAACGCCTGAGCGGAGGAAACATCGGTGCTGGTTGTGGAAACAGAAGACTCAGTTGAAGAGGCGGCAGAGAGCAACGGTGCTGGGTAGGATCCATCTAAATGGCCTCAAAGGCGTAGGCCTCGGAGATGCATGCGCATGGTGGAAGACCAAGCCTTGTAGTTCTGCCTGTTGAGCAACACATCAGGCTTAGGAAGATAGCCACTGTGAGTCGAGGCGGGATCCATTGAAGGCCGACACCAAGATCTGGAGCAGGATCGACCGGGCCGGAGGAAGCAGGCGGTCGATGGAGCAGTCGAACGGGAGAGCGCAGACGGGATCGAGCGATGACGGACGAACGATCAGTCGAGCAGTCGGGATCGAGCACAGACGGGATCGAGCGCAGACGAATGATGCAGGCGGTCGAGCGGCGCAGACGAATGATCAGTCGATCGATCGATGGAGCAGTCGGTCGAGCAGTCGAGCAGTCGGGATCGAGCAGTCGGGATCGAGTGCAGACGAACAATCAGTCGATCGATCGATGGAGCAGTCGGGATCGAGCGTCGATCGGAGGGAGCAGTCGGTCGATCGGCGCAGACGGACGAGAGAGGGATCGGGAGAATTAAACCCTAGGATCTGATACCATGTTAGAATCGTATATTGCTTATGAATAATGACCCCTCTTGGGGTAATATATACAAGACCAAAAAATACAAATAATCCCTTATACATACACACAATATCTAACAATGTCTACTCCAGTAGGAAGAGGGCTACGACGTAGACATTGTCGTGATTGATAAAGCCCCGGGAGGGGTGTTCTCTTAGAAATTATCGTTTAAGTAAGTTATATTTTGGATTTCATGCATACTCACTCTTTTGTCCGGTGATGAATTCTAATACCCCGAGCCTCTTGTATTATGTATCTTTTGGTTATTTAGAATTAAAAAGCTTTGGAGCCTAGGGATGGCCAAGAGTCGATTTTGGATTTCCTCTTTTCCCTCCTCTGGATTCTCCTGGATTGGAGCGGGGAAACCACAAGGGGTAACATTGGTTCGACCTGTCAATCCCGTCTGCCACTTCCACAACCGCCCGACTCCTGTGCCCTAATCCTTCCATCGACCTGCTCGCGCACGAACACCCCCACACGTTTCTCCTCTCCGACATCCCACGCTTACCAACAAGCCTCCAACCGCGCCTACTGACATGCGCCTACCCGTACGCCTCCAACTCGCACACAGCCATCCCGTTCATACCCTACATGCGCGCCTCCTGTGCGCGCCCTACTCGCCCACTCGATGGTGGATGAGGCTTTCATTTCCGGTGTGATCCGACTCCACGATTTTCCCTGTTGTCGTCCGCAATCGAGGCTCGATTTCTATGAGTACCTTCTGGCAGGAGTTGTTCAAACTCCAAGGGACACAATTACGGATGAGCTCCGCCTACCATCCCCAGGCAGACGGCCAATCCGAGGTCCGGAACCAATACATGGAGTCTTACTTTTGTCGTTTTACTTCAGATTGCCCTCGTGATTGGAGCAATTGGTTTTGGTGGGTCGAGTTCTTCTACAACCCCTCTTTCCACTTTCCGTGGCGTGACACCATTCCAAGCCGTTTACCTGCCCCTTGCCCTCTATGATCTGGCATCTACCAAGCGAATGCCATGTTGGCGCGGTGCACGCACAACTTTTGGATTGAGATGAGATACTACTAGTCTTGAAGATCCATCTTTGCAGTGCACATCTGAAGATGCTCCGCAAGCGATCAAATGACGCCGAGACGTCGAGTTCTAGGTGGGGGACGCCGTACCGCTAAACTTCGGTAGCGAATCGCCTCCATCCCAAGCTTTCGTCCCGCTTCTACGACCCATTTACAGTACTTGCGTGCATCGGTGAAGTGACCTACCGCCTTCCCCTTCTTCTCCATAGCCGAATTCATCCGGTCTTCCACGTTTCGCAACTCAAACTGGTTGTGGGTAATCACCTCGTCAAGGAGACCTTTCTGCCAAACATCGCATCAAAAGGCTCCACCATCTACCTTCTGGAAGCCATTTTGGACAACAAAACCGCCACTGAGGGTGACCGTGTTCAAGAGCAGGTGTTGGTGGCATGGTGACAACGTCCTCCTTCTGACACAACTTGGTTGGATCGCAAACGTCTTCTGCATCTAGTTCCTTTTGTTTTTCTAGATGTGGGTATTGTTATGAATGTGGACGATGGATTGGAGCTCGAAGGGGTATCGACAATGTGGCGTCTACTCCGGGAGGAAGAGGGCTATGACCGAGACACCAACGTGATTGATAATGCTCCAGGAGGGGCGTTCTCTTAGAAGTTATCATTTAATTAAGTTATATTTTGGATTTCATGCATATTTACACTTTTGCCCGGTGAGGGGTTTTAATACCCTAAACCTCTTGTATTATGTATCTGTTGGTTATTTGGTTTTGAAAAGTAGAGTTTTATGGATTTTATTGGTTAATATTGCCACTTCATCAAGAACTATAGAGAGATCGTCAAGCCACTCATAAGCTACTCGTGTTTGAGAACGTGAAGGTTGCACTCCATGCATAACCAGCCCATCTACCCATCTTCTAAGAGGAATTCAAAGTTGTGTGATGCCTCTGAGAAAGGCATTAGATGTAGCGCCAGAACAAAAGGCCACTTAATTGCTTACTTCAGCCGCCAAATCATTGTTCACCATCTAGCATTGGCAACCCATTTTTTATGCGCGAGTTTCATCATGTATTCACTTGAGCAAAAACTAACCATATCCCGTCAACAACGATGTGTTATAAATTCCTCGGATTTGACATTGTTATGCACTAGAAAGTCAGCATGTTAAATACAGATGTAAATGCCTTATCTTACAAGAATATGATAAATTGTATGTGCAATCTCTAAACGTCTCACTATTTTGAGTCCATCTAATTGAAGATCCATGGATCTAGATTTTGGATGGATACAATATCATGGAGTGGGATATCAATGACAACTTGATCTTCTCAAAGAGCAAGTGTGCCTTCCACCCATTTGTCCCTTGACTAACACTATCGTATCGAGGAGAAATGCCGCACCCATGAGGGGAATAAAAAATTTTCATCACACCCGCACCGATTTCTTTTGGAAAGGTCTAAGGATGACATCCAGGAGCCTCACCACTTTCATTACTTGTCAAAGGAATAAAGCCAACCATCTCCACCCTACTGGGTTACTCCATGGATCTAGATTTTGGATGGATACAATATCATGGAGTGGGATATCAATGACAACTTGATCTTCTCAAAGAGCAAGTGTGCCTTCCACCCATTTGTCCCTTGACTAACACTATCGTATCGAGGAGAAATGCCGCACCCATGAGGGGAATAAAAAATTTTCATCACCCCCGCACCGATTTCTATTGGAAAGGTCTAAGGATGACATCCAGGAGCCTCACCACTTTCATTACTTGTCAAAGGAATAAAGCCAACCATCTCCACCCTACTGGGTTACTTCAACCTACCACCTAAATTTGGACTGACATCTCAATGAACTGTATGGAAGGTTTACCAAAGTCAAAAGAGAATTCCATTCTCTTTGTGGTGGTTGATTGGTCTTCCAAGGCGGGACATTTTTCATACCGATAATATTCTTCAAACTAATCTTTCATCTCTAGGGTCTATCGTAAACCGTCACATTTTATTGCGACAAAGGGTTTACTATTCATTTCTGGCAAGAGCTCTCAAGTTAAGCGGCTCCAAACTTGTCTTGTCGTCAACCTACCATGTACAATCATGGGTCAAACCGAAGCACTAACCACACTATAAAAATGTATCTTTTGTGCTTCATGGGAGAAAACTCCAAAGACCGGCTCACTTGGACCTCTTGTTACTTCAACACTCCTTATCATTCATCATTCCAAGCTACCCCGCTCAAGATGATGTTTACTCGCTTCCCTCCACGCATGGTAACTAATGGATATACTATATTAAAAAGTTCTTTGGGTGGTCTCATAGTTCTCATAAAAGGCCATCAAAATGATCTCGGCTATCCGATTTCATTGTCACTTTAATTTGAATTCACTACTTTATTTTGAATTCAAGCATGTAAATGATTAAATGTTTATTATTATTAAGACAACAAATCCCCACAATTTTTTTTGAAATGCCTTGCTTCCCAACACCCACATTACCTATGTTATTAAAGGCGCGCCTCAGGCTCCGGGCTCTGAGGTTTGCGCCTCTGTGCACCTTATTTGCGCCTTTAGAATATAGAAGGCGCACCTGAGTAAGATTTTTATTGTAAATTTCTTTTTCAAAAATTAAGAAAAAAATAATTCAAGAACTCAATAATTTTTTATTGATTTAGTGTTCATGAAAGATAATTGTGCGCTGAGACTTAGATATGTTGAAAGTGATCACATTAATTCTATTTTTTAAAAGATACAAACGATAGTAATGAATGATTAATTAGTAGGCTAGATGAAGAATTTAATCGAGAAGCTGAAATGATGTTTGATGTTGATTATTTAAAATGGATTTGGTTGCCCCTTGCCTTCGTCAGACGCGCGCCTGCGCCTTGAGCCTTGCGCCTAGGCTCCAAGATTTCTTTGCGCCTTGGTGCGCCTTGCGCCTTTAATAACTAAGCACATTACTTCTTCATTATGCCCCATCACTCTTGGGTCTTGCTTCAATTACTATATCACTCTTAAGCCATAGTTGCATGGGCGAAGCCTGTGCACTGCCACTTTGGATGTGTATGGGCGAAGCCCATTCACATCCAAAGCATCTACTAACGAGCGGAGCCCGTTCGCAACCAAGAGCAGTCGGGAATGGGCGTAGCCCCATGCATGACTACTAGTAGTATATGAGCCAATTCAGCACAATGGAAAGCGCCGACAGTGCCCTTATCGAGCATGATCATATCTTAGAGACTGCTCATGAGCATCTCTACTAGGCGTAAGATTGTGTAAAAGATACATCAAAATCCACTCGGAGTTGGTTTTCTCTACAGATGTTACAGTATGCACAAACAACTCTAACTCTCTCATCATAATACTAAGTTCTTGACATGTTTCTCAATAAAAGCCCAATATTGATGACACTCCCATTGTTTTTTGCTTCATTGCCTCCTACTTTGGAGGGTAGTGTTATAATGACATCGTATAAGTTTTCTACTCACGCTGGCACTGGGCTATCCAAGAGGTGCTTATCCTATGAGAGACCCACATGGACACACGAAGCTTCTTGGATCCTCTCTTGACATTCTAGCCTTTTTGTTTAATACTTTTGCTTGTTGTAATCTCTAGATTAATCGAGGGGGATTTGGGCTTCTTCTTCCTTTGTGTTTAAGACTTCTTGCTTGTTGTCGTAATCTCTACATTAATCCAGAAGGATTTGCTTGAATGTTCAATTTTCTTTTTGTGTAAGACCTTTTTCTTGTTGTCGCAATCTCTAGACTAATCGATGGGGATTTATTTGAATGTTCAAATTTTTTTTTTGTGTAAGACCTTTTTGCTTGTTGTCGTAATCTCTAGATTAATCGAGGGGGATCTGGGCTTCTTCTGCTTCTTGTTGAAGACCTTTTTGCTTGTTATAGAAATCTCTAGATTAACTGAGGGGGCTTCTCCTCCTTTTGTTCAAGACCTTTTTACTTGTTATCATTCTCTAGATTAATTGCGGGGGATTTGGGCTTCTTCTTATACAAGATGTTTTTTCATTTATATTAATTTATTTTTTCAAGTTTACCTATTGACCGTTTCATCTTTTGCAAATTTGAGTTATTCCAAACACGAACTTGGATAATAAAAAAAAATTCTTTTAGCTGATTTTACCACTTTCCATGTAAAATTCTAATGGAAGGTAAGCTTGTAGGAGAGGTTTTTGGAATTTCAAAACATAGAGGAAGGAATCTATAATTATGCACAACTCCCACTAGTGGTTTCTCCTATTTAGTTTATCTATCTCAATTTTCAATCTTCCTTATTATTATTTTAAATTGTCTCATGATCACCTTTCCAAAAAATAATTTAATTTGCTCATCCGGTTGATTTGATGCTGTAGATTATCATCTATGATTTTTTAATATTACAGTTTAATTTATTGCAGTTACGCTTAAATCTTTTGGATAAATTACGTATTTTTTGCACATAAAGAACAATTGAATGCCTTAACACAGACATCTTCAGGTACATTGTATAATGAAAAGACCAACTTCTTGGCAAGAAAATGTATCTACATCCTCAGAAGATTCTTCGGACTCGGATTCTGAAGACGAGAAGCTTGATATTCAAAATAACAGCAAACATATTGGAGGTTCTAGAAGCCTTATAGATATAATCCCAGAAGGTATATTTACTTCCATCTCTTCCTTCTAATTGATGTTACTTGCGATAGATGAATTTCTGTAAGATTTTAATCATTAGTTAATTTTTCGGGTTTATTAGGGCCTTTTGCGTTTCTACAAGGGGCACTAGTATTTTTAATATTGGTCATGGTATTTTGTTACATCTTAGTAATAGACCTAGGAAACCGTTGTTCGTGACCGCCTGATCTCACCTAAGAAACTCAATCCATTTTTATGTTCAAAATTTGTTTTTTTTTCTTGGTGGCGGTCATAACTATTGTCATGTCTAACACATATTTCATGACGATATTTTTGTCCAAACTCACTGGATCAAAATGTCGCGCCAAACGGATGACGGTTCGTAACCACCGTGTTCATGACCGCTGTTGCTGTGCCAAACGGACCCCTAAAATGTTATGTAGTGGGAGAATGTAGCAGCTTGCATACATTATTCAGAATTTTGTAGTCCCTTGTTGGAGGGGAGATTGTCCGAGTTTTATCTTCTTTATTTTTGTTCTTGTTTAATGAAACTATTGAAGGTTTAGGAGTGAGGTTCTTCTCATCATCATCATTGTCAATATCATTTCTTAACTATTTGGAGCAGGCTTTATGAATCGAAGTTCCATTTATTTATGTCCAGTGGCGTCTGCAATGTTAGACCTAATTACACATCATTTTGAATGACATTCTTCTTTGTTATCTTGGGTCTACCATTTGCCCCACAATCCTTTAACACTAGGTCTATGCGCTCGTCTACTTAGTGTGCTTTCCAACTTTTGTTTTATATGCTTGAATATCCCTCCTTGGACTTGTTACCCTTGTGGTGGGACCCTTCCCTGGACCCTCGCTGCGTGGGGATGCTTTGTGCATCGGGCTGCCCCTTATGCCTATTTATTCTCTTCATCATGCTATTCCATAATATTTTCTCCCCTTGAAATTTAAACTATTAACCTTTTTAAAGTGGCTTTTTCATCTCTTCATGATGTCTCTTTAGTCAAGAGCATAATTTCTTCAGTTTTATTGCAACCAACGTGATCAAAATCTCTAAGGCTCAGTTTTTGGGTGTTTTTGTTCCATTTTCGGTGGGAGAAAAACATCACCTCTCAAAAAAATCATTTGATAAACCTCCCACTCCCACCGCCTGACATGGGGGTAAAGTGAAGGCTGTGGTGTGAAAATGCATTCATAGAACTCTAATGTATGATACAAGTGTAATGGTGTCGGGGAAAAATCTAAATGAGTGCGCTGCACATGCACTAGTCCATCATGCACTTGCAATAATTCAGAAGCTATAAAGGTAATGAACAAAGACGCACAATCAGGACTCGACTTTAATTAAGACAAGATCAAGTTACAATTAGATTAAGAGCGAGATTATTAAATATTCGGCGAATACACCCTTCAAATAGAACAAAGAGATCAAACAAATGTCTTACAAAATTGTAATCCCAATTCGTATGTTTTCCAACAAAATATTGGATATCAAGTATTAAAACTTCCAAACAAGAACTTACATAAATAATTAAGGTCAACAAAGAAGGTTTACTGTAGTTTCGAGCACAAACAGCGAGATTGAAGCAATTTCTTCATTGTAATAGTTGTTTCCTGCACCGATCTGCACTTTCCAAGGGATGGAGTGAAACTGGACTGCAGTTGGTTGAAGCAAAGTACCCGAGACAGCAATAGGAAGATGCAGGCCATGCTATTCGACCACTGCCAGTGGCTGGACTTAATTTCTGCATGTCGTGAAACACGGGAGGGGGCCGATGTCTGTTATGACAGCTGAAGATAGAGGTAGGCCGCCAGGATTGCTTGGAAACATCCCATATTCTCCTCCGGAAGAGTCGACTCAAGCGGCAGGAGAGAGGGAAGATACCTCAAGTAAAATCCTTCTGTTTGGAACCAAAGACAACCGCAATCACCGATTTGCCGTGAGAAACTGAAGTTTTGAACAGTTGTTGCACTGGAACAACAGAGTTGCATCTGTGGGTGCACGGGGAGACTCGGCCAGACAATGTGAGGCAGCGTTATAGGAGATCAATGACCGGAACTCTTGTTTTCCTTTCAGAATGGACTATCAAGTGTTGTTTGAGATGGAGAAGCAGTTATGAAGGTAATTAAGTGGGCAATCTGTGGGGATTAGGCGGTTTGAGGGGATTAGGAAATCGTGTGGCTGCGAAGAAATTAGTGGCAATTGATTATCCAGTTTGTTGTAAATTGAGGGAGTGGAACGGACCAAATGGGGGGGGGGGGGTTACTCTACTATTCGGCACCTAGAACTTCATGAAATCGGTAGCATGGTGATTACAAAACTCCAAATCGTCTCAAAATTTTGCAATAACTCAAAATGAACTCCACAATAAGTATTTATATGCTCTCACACACAACACACCACTGTGATTGGCCGAAACAATAACATACAAACAAAACAAGAATAATACGTAGAAAAAAAATGAAAAGACATGTAATATTCTGTCGATGCTCTGAACACGATGACGAACTCAGATCATCCATACGACGATCTTAACCCCTCCTACGACATGTAAACCCGAACATGATCTTATATTGGTCGGCCCGCATGTGGACTATGATCCCCATCAATTCCCCTCGACTTGAAAACATTCATCTTCGTAAAATGCCAATGGTTATATTCCCAACGAAGACCATGGGCAAGAGAATCGATCTCCTGTGATGACCTCCATATATCATCAATAATAATCCGCCCCTCTAGTGGACTAAGTAATGAATAGTATGTCCGTCAGGGGTCGAAGCAATGTCGTGCCCCGCGATATCAACTATAGTCTTAGGTGTCGAAGTAGGTGTAAGTGGATCCACGAGTAGTTGGGTAGTGGGCTAAGGCTCAGTAGCCGGATTAGAGAATGAGCTTAAGTTCTCGTGAGGTTCATATTATGGAGTCAAATCCTCAATGCCAAATACATTGTAAAAGCCGAACCGAAACAAACCGGAAGTGGTTTAACTGAAATTTTATTATCCGAAACAGGTATCTATTACAAAGGTATGACCTCCTTTATATAGAATGAAGGAGAGAAGAGAGAATACAAATAAGAGATGTGAGACTAAAAGTTTACAGGACATAAGCGGACTATACAGACACAAACCGCACAAGCCGCGCGGTTAGGCAGAAGGGCTAACCGCTCGGCTACTACCAGAGAGAGAGATCGCCATGGGAGACCGCTAGACCGCCCGGTCTCCAAGTCGCCAGAGACAAAACGCTAGACCGCTTGGACCTCAGACAGCAACACACAGCAACCAAACCGCTCAAAACTGCGCGGTCATCAACCCGCCATGCCAGACCGCCAGACCGCCCGGTCACCAACTTCAACACTCCCCCTCAAACTGGAGCATATATATCGATCATGCCCAGCTTGTCACAAATATGAAGAAACGAGGCAGATACTGGCTTGGTGAAGATGTCAGCCAGCTCTTTATCAGAAGTGACAAAGGGAGTGCAAATTTGTTCTTTCAAAATCTCTTCACGAATGAAATGACAGTCGACCTCAATGTGCTTGGTTCTTTCATGGAAGACCGGATTTTTGGAGATGTATATGACAGCCTTGTTGTCACAGAACATAGGTAGATGATGGTTGTAGACTTCTCCTAAATCCAGCATGAGAGCTCGTAGCCATTTTAACTCACAAGTGGTCGATGCCATATTCCGATACTCTGCTTCAGCACTGGACCTGGAAACAACAGACTGCTTCTTGCTCTTCCAGCTTACCAGATTTCCCCCAACAAAGGTGCAGAAACCGGAGGTAGACTTGCGATCCCCTTTGTCATCAGCGTAACTCGCATCTGAGTATGCTTCAACCCTCAGATGACCATTCTTCTGAAAGAGTAATCCTTTCCCAGGCGCTGCTTTGACATACTCCAAGATCTGCAAGGCGGACTGTAGATGACACTCCCTAGGTGCTTGCATGAATTGACTCACCTTGCCCACAACATAGGAAATGTCGGGTCTGGTCACTGTGAGATATATGAGCTTATCAACTAGACGCTTGTACCGGGTAGTATCCGAAAGAAGAGGCGAATCATCTGTCCAGATTTTGTCTTCTCCAATTGCCATGGGGCATCGGGCAGGTTTGGCTCCAGTCAATCCTGCTTCTTTTAATAGATCAAGGGCATACTTACGCTGAGAGAGGACTAAGAAGTTTGGCTTCCGAGAGATTTCGATCCCCAAAAAGTACTTCGGAGAGCCCATATCTTTCGTGACCAGATGTTGACGAAGATGCCGCTTTGTCAAGGCTACCCCTTCCTGATCATCGCCAGTGAGAAGAATATCATCGACGTACACAACAAGAACCACCAGTCCCGAGGAGGTTTTGCGAATAAATAGCGAGTGATCGGCAGAGCTGCGCGCAAAACCAACGGCCGCCACGATGCCACTGAACTTGTCAAACCAAGCTCGAGGGCTCTGCTTGAGGCCATAGATTGCCTTCTTCAGCCGGCACACTCGTATCTCCCCCTGAGCAACATACCCAGGAGGTTGCTCCATGTAGACGGCCTCCTGAAGATCACCATAAAGGAAGACATTCTTTACATCCAGCTGGGAAATCGGCCACTCTCGATTGACGGCCACAGAGAGAAGTACACGTATAGTGCTAAGACGAGCCACGGGAGAGAAAGTGTCAAAGTAATCAACTCCATATGTCTGAGTAAAGCCCTTAGCAACAAGGCGAGCTTTATAACGATTCACCGTGCCGTCCGGGCCAAATTTGACCACAAAGACCCAGCGACAGCCAACAACATCAGTACCGAAGGGAGGAGGAACAAGAGTCCATGTACCCCGCTCCGTGAGGGTCGCCATTTCCTCATCCATGACCAGCTTCCAGTGAGGAATAACAAGGGCCTCCTGGTAGGAACGAGGTGTGGCAGTGACAGAGATAGCCAGCGCAAATGCCCTGCGAGAAGAGGTAAGACGATCATAGGAAACAACAGCAGCAAGGGGGTGTAGGGTACACGTCCGCACCCCTTTGCGAAGAGCGACAGGAAGGTCCAGGTCGGCGGCTCCTTCGGCATCCGGAGCATCCGTGGCAGAGAGAGCTGGCCCGGGAGGAGAGAGCGACGGCGGTGGAGATGAGGGAGATGGTGGCGGAGAAGTAGGAGAGAGAGGCGGAGGGAGAGGAGTGGACGGAGACGGTGTAGGGGTGGATATCGCGGTAGGAGATGAGGGAACGAAGGGAATAGCAGGAGAATCAGAAGCTGAGGGAAGAGGAGAGGAAGCTGGGGGAAGAGAAGAGGAGTCATCCGAGAAGTAGGAGACATTCTCGAAGAAGGTAACGTCAGCGGAGACGAACTGCTGACGAAAAACGGGGTTAAAGCAACAGTAGCCTTTCTGAGTGGTGGAGTACCCTAGAAAGACACATTTGGTGGAGCGAGGGGATAGCTTATCACGAGTGGCAGATGGGGCATGCACAAATGCAGTGCACCCAAAGATTCGGAGAGGGAGAGAAAAAAGCTCCTTGCCCGGATACAGAAGGGAGAATGAGGTTTTCCCGTGGAGAACTGTGGAGGGAATGTGATTGATGAGGTAGCAGGCAAGGAGAACAACATAGCCCCAATATAAGCGAGGGACATGCATCTGGGTCATCAATGTGCGAGCGACATCGAGGAGGTGACGGTTTTTGCGTTCCGCCACCCCATTTTGTTGGGAGGTATAAACACAGCTAGTCTGATGAATGATGTCATGTTGCACACAAAAAGAGGTAAACACATGACTCAAATATTCTTTAGCATTGTCGGAGCGAAAGGTTTTAATGCAAACACCAAACTGAGTTTTAATTAACTGATAAAAAGAGATCCATACAGCGAAAAGTTCAGAGCGATCTCGTAAGAGATACACCCAAGTATATCTAGAAAAATCATCAATAAAAGTTACAAAATAAGAACTACCCCGACCAATGGTGAGGGTAGGAGCAGGTCCCCAAACATCGGAGTGGATAAGATCAAAAGGACGAGTAGAGCCCCGACCTTGCTTCGGTGGGAAGGAGGAACGGTGATGCTTGCCTAGTTGACAAGCGTCGCAGTGGAGAGGAGTACTGGAGGGAGGGAGGTGGGGCAGAAGCTGATGTAAAAGCCGTGGTGGAGGATGACCGAGGCGGAGATGCCACTGGAGAAGATCCGTACAAGAAGATGAGAAGGCGGACAAGGCGGAAACGTTGTCGAGGAAGTAGAGGCCGCCGCTCTCAGTCCCAGTAGCAATCGTCCGTTGGGAGCTCGGATCCTGAAAAGAACAAGAAGTCGGAGTAAACGTCACAGAACACTGAAACTGCTTGCATAAAAAGGTAACCGACAATAAATTGCACGAAAACTTGGGCACATAGAGAGTGTCCGCTAGTCGAAGGGACGAAGTAACATGAACCACTCCCGACCCATGAACCGGGGAGGGAGAACCGTCTGCAACGAGGACCGGGGGCAACCGATCATGCTGTTCGAGTAGAGAGAAACACTGAGGATTGTCTGTCATGTGATTAGTTGCACCAGAGTCGATGAGCCATTTACCTTGAGTTACCACATGGGCACTACCTGAGGATGTGACCACAGAGGCAGACAGCTTGGAAGAGGAGGCGGAAGAGTCACCGGAGGGGCGAAGATGGGGATGCTTCGTCCAGCAGCGTTCGGAAGTATGGCCGGTGCGGCCACAGTGAGAGCAGAGGTAGCGGGAAGAAGCACGACCGCCAGACTGGTGACTGCGGTTACCAGAGTCACTCCGCTGAGTTTGATGAGCATAATTGTCCGGTGGAGGAGGAGCGGGCAGAAGTGGGCGCTGAAGGAGAGAGGTGACAGCGGCGATGCGGGCAGCGGTGGCATCTAAGGTAGGAGATTCCGCCTCACCCAGAATTTGTTGGCGGATCATGTCATAAATATCAGGAAGCTGGAGCAGATAACACACAACCAGAAGCTCCTGGAAGTGCTTGTGTTGTTGAGCCAAATCCGCAAAAAAGGGGCGATTATGAAGAATCTCAGCCCCAAGAGCCTGAACCTGTTGGTAGGCAGCAGCAGGAGACAAGGTAGGACGGGCAAAGAGGTCCGCATACAACGTATAGATGCGGGACGTCTGAGCCCCGTTGGAGTACAGAGCGGCAAGATGAAGCCAAGCGGCCTTTACCGTCTCATCATGACGGATGACGGGAAGGCACTCATCGGATAGGCTGTTAGCGAGCCAAGTACGCACAAGCGCGTCACTCGCATCCCAGTCATCAAAGAGAGGTGAAGTGGTAGGAGGGTCATCAACGAGATGGTGGCGTTTGCGTTGCAAGCGTAGGAGAAAGGTGAAAGAGACGCTCCAATCTGGGTAGTTGGAGCCGACAAGCTTGGAAACTGTGCCAAGGTTCCCGGAAGGAGTAGGAGGAAGAGGCTGAGCCGGAATGGCGACAGGGGTGGTGGCAGGAGTGGGGGCAGTAGAAGCATCAAAAAGAGCCATAGGAGCAATCAACGGGAAGTCGTGCGGTTAGGAAACAATCCGTGCGGATAGGAAGAAGAAGAGCTGCAGCGGTCACGAGGGCAGACACCAGCGGCCAGAAAAGCCACGACCAAGCCGCATACCCAAGCAGAGGGATAAAAGTCGAGCGGCTAGAAGATAGTCCGCTCGAACAGAAGCGAAGAGCAACAAGGCAAACAAGGCAACAGGTCGCGGCGATAGGATGCGGCGACTTAGCACAGGTAACAAAGAGGTCGCGTACACAGAGGGCAACGACAAGGAGAGAAAGAAGCCGCGCGGACAGGACGCAAACATGCGAAGCAAGCCGCGCGGACAGGGAAGGCACACAAAATCAGGAGGAGAAGATCGAGTCCTCTGATACCATGTAAAAGCCGAACAGAAACAAACCGGAAGTGGTTTAACTGAAATTTTATTATCCGAAACAGGTATCTATTACAAAGGTATGACCTCCATTATATAGAATGGAGGAGAGAAGAGAGAATACAAATAAGAGATGTGGGACTAAAAATTTACAGGACACAAGCGGACTATACAGACACAAACCGCACAAGCCGCGCGGTTAGACAGAAGGGCTAACCGCTCGACTACTACCAGAGAGAGAGATCGCCATGGGAGACCGCTAGACCGCCCGGTCTCCAAGTCGCCAGAGACAAACCGCTAGACCGCTTGGACCTCAGACAACAACACACAGCAACCAAACCGCTGAAGGGTAACAGCAAAACCGCGCGGTCATCAATCCGCCATGCCAGACCGCCAGACCGCCCGGTCACCAACTTCAACATACATGATGTATTCCCATACTCCTACGGATATTTAATACATAAGCATTTGTCCCAATCTTTCGTACTCTTATATATGGGCCAATTCGCCTGCCATTTCTTTTTTTTCACAATTTTTGAAGGGAATCTCTTAGTTCCAACTCTCACCATCACTTGATCACCTTCACTAAATCTCTGTTCTCTTTTGTGGTTTGCACATCCTTTATATTTTTTATTACTCGTTGCAATTTTAGATTGAGCAGGGTAAAGACAGAGTATATGGAGCTTAAATTTAGCAGTACGAGAAGGACGTATGACTTCGTTATTAAGTTGGGTGAAATCAAGATATTTCCCGTAGTAAGTGTTTTAAATATCTCGGATCGATAGTTCAAAAAGACGGAGGTATTGATAAAGATGTGACACATAGAATCCAAGCGGGTTGGTTGAAGTGGAGAGCCGCGTCAGGGATCTTATGTGATCGTAAAGTACCACTAAAACTTAAGGGCAAGTTTTACCGTACTGCAATTAGACCCGCGATGCTTTATGGTTCTGAGTGTTAGACAGTGAATTATGATGAACAAAAAATGGGAGTTGCGGAGATGAGAATGCTTAGGTGGATGCGTTGGATAAAATTAGGAATGAATTTATCAGGGATAAGACAGGAGTAGTACCAATTGCAGAGAAAATGCGAGAAGCTTGTCTAAGATGGTTTGGACACGTACAAAGGAAATCATTAGAGGCTCCTGTTAGGCGTTGTGAGAGTCTAGTCACTAGGCATGTTAAACGAGGGAGGGGTAGTGATGCAGGACGACGCGTAGGGTTTATGCGTCTGTCGGTTTTTTCTAGGAAACCCTAAATGCATGCGATGATTTTAATTAATTTTTGCAAATTTAGAGCGGGCGCATCACTTAAGAAATCTCGCAACTTGGAATTTTTATGAAAACACAAAATTACTTCGTCATTTCAAAGTGAAATTTCTTAAATAAGGTTCGATTCTAAATTCGGGGGACGAAATTCGCAACTTTCGTACTGTCCCCTTTTATTGTAGCAAAGCGGAAATCGTAAACTCCAAATAAATTTCCGTTTGGAATTTTCGACGTAGCGTTTGCTGACAATACTCGGGCGAAACCCAGCAATGAGTCTAGTTAACCTAAGAGAAAATATAGACACTCACAAATAACAGATAGAAACAAGTTACCCACGGAAGGAGACGTCTTCCGTATCCGAAGTCGATGGCGATCACACGAGAAACTGCTCGTCACCTTCGCTCTTCCGCTCCGAGGTCGGCCGCTTGCGCATACGGGCACCACGGAATTAAATCACTGCCTCACACGAGGTGGTTCCACGAACTCTCTCAACAAAGTAAGGAAGCCACAAACCTAACAAACCTAAATTCACTCACTCTCACACTAGAGGCTCCACGAAATCTCAAACACTCGTGGTGGCTCCACGAAATCTCACAAATGCAAGACTAGCACTTTGCCTTTCACTGTTCACTAGACAGCTCAATAGCGGGTATCTAATATTCACTATTCACGGAATAAATCAATAGCAAACATCACTATTTTTAACCGAAACAGGAAAAATCAACTTTCCTAATATCATTTCACCTACACAGAAGAAATCCAAGCACTAATCACCTATAACTGTTCACTTTCCCTTTCACCCGTGAACCAACTGCAAGCACTGTAGCAGTAGATTTCAATCGACTGCTGCTACTAAATAGGAAGTAAAAACCGGGAATCGAAGGAGCAAACAACCGAAGCAATATTATCCTATTTCTTGACACTCTTACAGAAACAACAATCAAGCATTCAATAAGTTCTTCATCAATCTTCAACCGAAAACAAAATACAATCACATCCCCCTTTTATAGGGTTACAAACAAAGAAGAGACAGAGAAAGAGAAGAAGAAAAAAAATGAAAACCAGCCATGGGAGATGCGGCCATGGAGGAATCGGGGAGTTGTGGTCGGTGGTTGACGTAACATCGTGATTGGCGGTTGCTGAAGGCGTCGATGTGGGGCTTCGGGGGAGTGGTCGAGCGTGAAAGCCGCAACTCCTGCGGTCATCAATGGCGGAGATGGAGCCCTACATCCTGCCTGGACCGAAAGAACGGGAAGAGGAACAGTGGCCGCCTTTTTCTTCCTGCTTCGCTGAACCGGGGCCGGGGGGGGGGGTAGGGTATAAGCTGTTATATATATATTATATATATATATATAACCGTTTATATATATATATATATATATAATGTTTTATAAATTATATTAAATATATATAAATTTTTGAATCCTATAAAATGAACTATACATATATATAAAGAAATACATATTTATACCTTATATATATATATACATACATATATTTCACAAACACAAAACACAATGCGACATTCAGGGCCGATAGTGTCTGGACGGGTGTGACGACGGCACTTTTGCGACGCCCTGATCTGGGCTGGTCTCCACCAACTCTCCCCCTCTCGAAATCACTCATCTCTGGTGAGTGCTCCGAACGGTAGTGTTGTGGAAGATCAGCATCCATGCGTTGTAACTCTTCGGCCAAGATCCAGCTGGTCTCGTTCTCTGGTCTGCCATGCCAACGAACCAAATATCTCTGAAATCCACCATCAGTAGTGGTCACTGTCTCGTCATCCAAGATCTGTTCGGGAACCAAAATCTGTTGCGGGAGTCGATCGGTAGCTCTGGGAACTGGTAAAGTAGACTGTTATGGCATCTCATGCTCAACCTAAAAGCTGTCAGTGGAAATGGGAGGAACTGCAGTGGACGTGTCAGTAGCGAAATGAACATCGATATGTCCTGAATGTGGCTCCTCACTCTCACTCACCAACCCAAAAGAATCATTTGGAGGAGAAGACAATGGAAAATATATGGACTCATGCGGGTAATCGTGAAATAAAGTCAGATCGGCTATGTTAAAAATAGGATTTGCTCCCCAAACGGAAAGCATCTCAAGTTCATACGCATTCTGCCCAATCCGTTTCACCACTCTAAATGGTCCAGTTCTACGGTCAGCTAACTTCTTTACGGTACCCGATGGTAACCGTTCCGGATTTAACCAAACCATAACCAAGTCATCCACTTTAAAACTAGTAGCTCTCTTGTGTTTATTAGCTTGAGTTGCGTAAAGATCATAAGTGTTATGTAACTTCCGCTCAATCTCTTTATGCAAATCATGCAAATGTAATGCATACTCATGTGCAAACTGGCTAGTCTTAAAAGTGTGTGGTAATGGTGCTAAATCTAACGGCACTCGTGCAGTGTGACCATGAACAACCTCATTAGGTGATAAACTTGTGGATCTATTCTTCGAATTATTATACACTAACTAAGCGTGTGGAAGAATTAGATCCCAATTTCCCTGGTGATCTCCTACCAAACATCACAATAAATTTCCTAAACTTCTATTTACAACTTCAGTTTGACCGTCAGTCTGCAGATGATAAGCGGTCAAAAATAGAAGTTTAGTACCTAAAAGTCTCCAGAGTGACTTCCAAAAATAGCTGGTGAACTCAACGTCTCGATCGGTAACGATAGTCTTGGGTATTCCTCGGTGTGCGACAATCTCTTTATAATAAATACAAGCTATATGAGAGGCGTCATCGGTTTTGTTACAAGGGATGAAATACGCCATTTTAGAGAACCGATCAACCACGACAAGTATGGAATCGTGTTTCCTAAAACTGCGCGGCAACCCAAGCACAAAATCCATGCTAACATCATCCCAAGGAATACTGGGCACCGGTAAAGGTGTATATAATCCAGCGGGTTGTTTATTGTCCTTCGCTACCTGACAAGTGCGGCAGCTACTGACAATCTGAGCGATAACCCGCTTCATCCCGGACCAATAGAAGTGCTCTGCTACTAAGGCTATCATCTTATTGTGTCCAAAGTGTCCACCTAAGCCTCCTCCATGTAATTCCCATACAATGAAGTTTCGCAACGAGGTGCGGGGAATACACAGACGGGTCTTCACAAAACAAATATCCGTCTCGAATGAGATAATCGGTCTCATCGTGATAGAGATCTGAATGTATCGCATCATAGATACCGCTAAAATCAGGACAACTATATTAATCATCCTTGACCACACGCTCAAATCCTATCACCTGAGTATTCATCTGTGACAAGCAAGGTTGACTCGACTGAGGGCGTCGGCAACCCTATTCTCCGTTCCCTTACAGTGCTTGAGAACGAAGGTGTACTCTTGTAAATATGATATCCACTTAGCCTGTCGAGGGTTCAACTTCTGTTGCGAATTGATATAACCCAACGCCTGATGATCAGAGTGGAGGACAAACTCCTTAGGCAATAGATAATGCCTCCAATGACGTAACGTCTGTACAATCGCATAGAACTCACGCTCATAGTTGGAATAATTCAGCTTCGGGCCTGAGAGCTTTTCACTGAAAAATCCAACGGGGTGACCCTCTTGACTAAGTACACCTCCTATCCCAACTCCTGAGGCATCACAAGATACCTCGAATACCTGACTGAAATCAGAGAGTCTCAAAACAGGTGCAGTGGACATCTTATCCTTGATAATCTCAAAGGCTCTAGCTGCCGATGATGTCCACTGAAAACTTCCCTTCTTCGTACATTCAGTGATAGGTGCCATAATCGTACTGAAGTTCTTAATGAATCGACGATAAAATGTGGCTAGTCCATGAAAGCTACGGACATCGTGAATGTTCTGAGGGGTAGGCCACTCAGGAATCGCTCGAACTTTCTCGGGATCTATAGTGATGCCAGCGGAGCTCACTATATATCCAAGAAAGATGACGGACTCGGCCATAAAAACACACTTCTTCAAGTTGATATATAGTTGTTCGGCTCGCAGGAGCTCGAAAATAGTATGTAGGTGAGTCAAGTGCTCACTCTCAGTCCGACTATATATCAAAATGTCGTCGAAATAAACCACTATGGACTTCCCAATGTATGGTCTAAAGACCTGAGTCATCATCCGAGCGAAAGTACTAGGGGCATTGGATAACCCAAAAGGCATCACAAGACACTCGTAAAAGGTCATCCTTCGATTTGAAGGCAGTCTTCCACTCGTCTCCTTCGCGAATGCGAATCTGATGATAACCACTATGAAGGTCGATCTTAGAAAAGATCGTGGCTCCAGTCAACATGTCCAACATGTCATCCAGTCGGGGTATCGGGAATCGGTATTTCATAGTAATCTTGTTGACAACACGACTGTCAACGCACATACGACAAGTACCATCCTTTTTCGGGGCAAGGAGGGCAGGCACCGCACATGGACTAAGGCTATGACGGATAATGCCTCTATCAAGTAACTCTCCGATCTGCTTCTGCAGCTCCTCATGGGCGGCAGAATTCAATCGGTAATGCGGTAAATGTGGGAGGGAAGCTCCAGGAACGAGATCTATCGCATGCTGAATACATCTCATGGAAGGTAACTCAGCCGGAAGCTCATCAGGGTGTATATCCTGGAACTCCTCTAAGAGTCTCCTAGCAGGTATAGGAATAGACTCGTATCTCTCTAGTACGTCAGATGCCTGTAAAACTACTAAGGCATAATAAAATCCACCATCGAAGCTCTCTCGATGGAAATCAGTGCCTCGTATAATGCTAAGAGTCTTCTTCCTTTCAGTGGGAGGAAGAGATTCTTTCGCACTACTACTCGTGCGGGATGTTGGTGCTGTGGGTCGCACCGGGTTCAACACTACTCTCTTTCCGTCTAGTAGAAAGGAGCAAGTGTTGGACCTGCCATGTATGAGTACATCTCGGTCATACAACCAAGGTCTCCCTAGTAATACGTGGCACACATCCATAGACATAACATCACAACAAATCTTATCGGTATACGGACTGATAGTGATGGGCACTAAACATCTCCTAGTCACAGATAAGGTAGTCTTGGTGACCCAAGCTACCTGGAATGGGGAAGAGTGCGGCTCAGCAGTGAGTCCCATGCAGGCTAAAGCTGTCTCAGCTATCACATTCATACAACTCCCGCTATCTACCACTAAACGACACACTTTCTCCCCTGCCTTGAAGTTGGCCTGGAAGATGTTCGTCCGCCAATAATCGGCCGATTCCTTTGGTGTAGATAACATACATCTCACCACTAGGATGCCGGGATCTATCTCCTCATCACTAGGCGTACCGTACACTTCATCATTCAAAATGTGTGAGTCTCTCTCGACTCCAACTTCTTCTATAGGCTCATCCTCATCAGTCACCTCATGTATAACTAGTGTGCCTCTCCTCTTAGGAGTTAGGACAATCCCTAGATATATGGCCCATCTGCTGGCACTCATAACATCGGATCTGTGAAGGAGTTACAGTTCCCATGGGGGCTTTTTCTTTCTGATCTCTCATAAAGGTCGAGGTGGGCTTCGAGGCACTCTCTTACCTTTCAATTCATCTTTCTTATAAGAAGTGTTTGTTTTGTTTTGAGATTTGAACCGGGAGGTTCTCTTTTGATGTTCCTCTATATCGATGACGATAAATACAGTCTCAGCAAAGGAATAGTGATCATATCGAATCAACTCATCGCGAATCTCAGATCGTAATCCACACTTAAATTTAGATAATGTATCTCGTGGGTGTTTGACTACGTTGCACCTAATCATAAGATCTTTCATCTCAGCTTAATAATCAGAAACAGATTTGGGCCCTTGACGTAGAGATGTCAACTCGTCTCGTAAGCGGGTCTGGTAGTGCTGGGGAATGTACTGCTCCTCCAATATGTCTTTCATGTGTGCCCAATGTGTAATGGGAGGGCGTCCATTCCTCTCTATACTACGTTCCTCACCTATCCAAAAGATTTTCGCTCGCCTAGATAACCTCATCTTGGCAAATTGAACCTTCTGATCTTCCGTCATACGATACCAATCAAAGTAGGTCTTTATGTCTATAACCCAGTCTTAAAAGACCTTGGGATCCATAGATCCATCATAAAGTGGCGGATATAACTTCACTACACGTGTAAGATCCGGTCTCCTATCCCAGGGAGGATAATCGTAATCATCGTCATAAGGATCACAATTGTCTCGACACCGTGGAGGTGGCGGTCGATGCCAATCTCTAGGTCGATCATCACGATGCATGGCCGGTATAGGCCTACGATGGTCTCGCGGACGCTCTTCTCTAGCTACGTCATTATAGAGTCTCTCCTGATAATGATCTCGCGTACCTAGGAAAGACTCTTGTGGGGGTTCAGGAAAATTTCTCGGGAAATTCCTACCCTGATCATACTCAGACTCATATCTATCTATGAGATTTCTAACCTCTTCCTCGAAAAGAGTGTTTCTCCTAAGTGCAGACCTCTCTTCATAAGGTGGTGGAGTCTCATAATGGGGTCGCACTGAATGCTCATCTCTAACTAAAGGTGGCATTGACGCTCGATGGGGTACTTCTAAGCTATTCACCCTGACACTAAGATTTGTTAGTCATTCTCTCATTTGTTAAACGCTTTCGGTTAACGTTGCTATTTGGTGGGCAAAAGGTACAAATCACGGGGGTGGTTCATTCCCTTCGTTCCCACAACTCGGCTCACCATGTTCAACTCGACGCATCTCCGGGTTTACCTCGTGACGGTGTTCAGGTGGTGAATCGTGGTGTTGTGAACTCATACTCACTAACCTACCACAACGCAAATGCATGCAAACAAATGGACAAATGCAAATGTATAAATATGCTTAAAAAAAACTCTCCCTTTTTTTTGAATTTTTTTTTTAAATGTTATGCGAGTTCCTATTCTACACAGGGCGGATCCCAAAACTTAGAAAATTTTTGGAACCTGGCTCTGATAACAAATTGATGCAGGACGACGCGTAGGGTTTACGCGCCTGTCGGCTTTTTCTAGGAAAACCTAAATGCATGCGATGATTTTAATTAATTTTTGCAAATTTAGAGCGGGCGCAACACTTAAGAAATCTCGCAACTTGGAATTTTTATGAAAACACAAAATTACTTCTTCATTTCAAAGTGAAATTTCTTAAATAAGGTTCGATTCTAAATTCGGGGGACGAAATTCGCAACTTTCGTACTGTCCCCTTTTATTGTAGCAAAGCGGAAATCGTAAACTACAAATACGTTTTCGTTTGGAATTTTCGACGTAGCGTTTGCTGACAATACTCAGGCGAAACCCAACAATGAGTCTAGTTAACCTAAGAGAAAATATAAACACTCACAAAGAACAGATAGAAACAAGTTACCCACGGAAGGAGACGTCTTCCGTATCCGAAGTCGATTGCGATCACGCGAGGAACTGCTCGTCACCTTCGATCTTCCGCTCCGAGGGGTCGGCCGCTTGCGTATATGGGCACCACAGAATTAAATCATCTCCCTCACACGAGGGTGGTTCCACGAACTCTCTCAACAAAGTAGGAAGTCACAAAACTAACAAACCTAAATTCACTCACTCTCACACTAGAGGCTCCACAAAATCTCAAACACTCGTGTTGGCTCCACGAAATCTCACAAATGCAATACTAGCACTTGGCCTTTCACTGTTCTAGACAGCTCAATAGCAGGTATCTAATATTCACTATTCACGGAATAAATCAACAGCAAAATCACTATTTTTAACCGAAACACAAAAGGAAAAATCAACTTTCTAAATAATTTCACCTGCACAGAAGAAATCCAAGCACTAATAACTTATAAAGTTCACTTTCCCTTTCACCCGTGAACAACTGCAAGCACTGTAGCAGTAGATTTCAATCGACTGCTGCTACTAAACAGGAAGTAAAAAACGGGAATCGAAGGAGCAAGCATACGAAGCAATATTATCCTATTTCTTGACACTCTTACAGAAACAACAATCAAGCATTCAACAAGATCTCTCATCAATCTTCAACCGAAAACAAAATACAATCACATCCCCCCTTTATAGGGTTACAAACAAAGAAGAGGCAGAAGAAAGAGAAGAAGAAAAAAAAATGAAACCAGTCATGGGAGATGCGGCCATGGCGTAAAACCGGGGAGTTGTGGTCGGCGGTGACGTAGCATTGTGATTGGCGGTTGCTGAAGGCGTCGATGTGGGGCTTCGGGGGAGTGGTCGAGCATGAAAGCCGCAACTCCTGCCGGTCATCAATGGCGGAGATGGAGCCCTACATCGTGCCTGGGACCGAAAGAACAGGAAGAGGAACAGTGGCCGCCTTCTTCTTCGTGATTTCGCTGAATCGGTGCGGGGGGGGGGGGGCGCCGGGTTCTACTCTGGTATGAGGGGGGAAAAAAAGGGGGGA